>CM061919.1:100311828-100543865 GCA_031002005.1 Vandiemenella viatica | reverse complement strand
TTACTGTTATCAAAAAGTTTCTAAGTATAGTTTAATTTAAAAAATGAATAACTATTATTTATTAGATCGATGTATATATTGAATGCCTATATTTTGTGGAACCTTTATCTGTGTTTTAATAATCTTCCCTGTTTGTTAGATTCTTTTTAAAAAAACCTCTTTGAATATCTTTTCAGTACAGAGAATACAATTTAATCATCGGATACTGTTCCTCTGACACGAATTTTTGCATCTAATCGCCGTAAATAAATAAAAAGCAAGACAAATATTTAAACGAATATCACATTATTATTATTTTGTATCTGTGCCTCGCATTTTAATTTTTATCTTTGTACACGACAACTGCATTTTATCTAGCATCGCAGTTGTAAGTGTAAGTGCAAATAAAATAAAATTAATTATTTATTTGATATTTACGCTTCGTTTTAACGACATAAGCGCAAAACAAGTTAATTCAGTTACTGATTTGAAATTTCCTGGTTAGTCAAGCATAACTGTGGTGGCGGTAAGTGTAATTAACAGTTCGGGTATCATCGGACTCGCCGCCGAAGGTTCCCGAGTCATCGGGGTCACGTCCAGCCTCCGGGTTCAACGGATTTTTTTTTAAAAAAAAGTAGATTACACTCCACGCATGTTGCAACCAAAATTTTGTAAAATATTCTCATGACCGAATCACTGTAGTGTTTCTGGATACTTTAGTTTCTGTGGTATAAAAATAAGGGAAGTAATATTATCACGTTCAGCGTCGTAATGCAACTACCGGCGAAGATTTACAAAGACTCTTCCACTTGGGATTCAAAAAGATACCGCAGCATTCTTTCGGCACTTCGTCGGGAAAATTTGTGAGACAGTGGCTGCATTGAGGCAGAACAAACAGATTTGGCGACAGTCTCGGCTAAATGGATAAAGCCAGCCGTACCGCCCCACGAACATTAATTACGTGAGCGAAAAGGAGGGGGAGCCATTGTCGGCGCTGAAAGCGTCGCTTTATTTACTCTCGGCGGCGCCGCGCGTCATTTCGACGCTATTAATTTAGACGAACAGATACGTTTGGCACTAATGAAGTGTTTAGCCGGTACCTATCTGCCTACCTCTGTTCATTTCATTGCAATTCAAATTATATCTGTGCTTTCTCTTATTCCCCAGGTAGCTTTAAATACGCCGCCATCAATTTCACAAAGAATGCATAATGAAACTCTCAATATTTCGTCAGTAGATTTTCTATACATATACAGGGTGTTACAAAAAGGTACGGCCAAACTTTCAGGAAACATTCCTCACACACAAACAAAGAAAATATGTTATGTGGACATGTGTCCGGAAACGTTAACTTCCCTTGTTAGAGCTCATTTTAGTTTCGTTAGTATGTACTGTACTTCCTGGATTCACCGCTCGTATTCTGGACGGCTGTGATACAATACGCCATTCTCCAGGGCTGCATCAGCGCATCAGGGATTCCATGCGACGGAGGGTGGATGCATGTATCCTCGCTAGCGGAGGACATTTGAACATTTCCTGTAACAAAGTGTTTGAAGTCACGCTGGTACGTTCTGTTGCTGTGTGTTTCCATTCCATGTTTAATGTTATGTGAAGAGAAGTAATAAAATGAGCTCTAACATGGAAAGTAAGCGTTTCCGGACACATGTCCACATAACATATTTTATTTGTTTGTGTGTGAGGAATGTTTCCTGAAAGTTTGGCCGTACCTTTTTGTAACACCCTGTATATTTGGTTCACTGGTTAAGTACAAGCACAAAGTATTCCTTGAAAAATTCTTCAATACCTGTCTTATTAAGCAAAACCAATAGTTTTCCCCACGTTTTGATTGCAGAGGCCACAGACGTACCAATTAACTAGACCGCATCCTTCTACAGTATAACACACACACATTTTGTCTTGATGACAAGATGATAATAAGAAAAATGGTGACCGAGTGACATTAAAGAGGTTTCCACACTTTAGTTTTGCCGCAGTATCCTTTCATGAGAAGGCTGCCTCACACACCAGAATATGCTATTCTGAGCGCAATTACTTCTACATCTCTTGTGCATGTTCATTTAAGTACCGATGTTGTATTTTCGAAATTCATTTACGAGTCTAGGAGTTGGTATCAAAACTTGTAACTAATCTTATGTCAGCAGATTTCTCTCAAGTAATATGATCTTTACAATTTAGCTTTTACTCAGTGTTTGTTCCTAAATACCTCCTTGCAGTAATGATATTTAAGGTATATTTGCCTGAAGTGAATCTGATATGCACAGAAGGAATATGTTTTGGTGAAAAACGCTTATCCATGGCTCATTTGTATTAAGATCGAGCTTGCGGTTGATATGGACACCAGTTTACTTCATTGGACGTTGGTATCCTTTTTTGTTTTACATACACGTTGCTATCAGTAAGTTTTGCAGACCTATGATAGATTTAAGTTTACACTCTCACGTTATGATCAGATAAGTGTCCGCATGGTTCCCAACAAGCATCAAATGAACATACCAACAACTTCTTAGTTTGGGAAAGACTGGAATGGTGCTTTTGTACGAAAGTGACTGCTGCAGAAAACTTACAAAACTGCTAAATACATAATACCGTAAGACATTTGGTTATGTTAGTCCTAGTAGTAGAAAAATTTGTAAAAACTGTTTAGCAGTTAACTGTGGGAAGAAATGTTGAGGGTAGAAAATCATGAGTAAGCACAGTGAGCAGATAAATTGGTCCAGTGAAATAGATCACCGGTTTAACACTTAAATATTATCGCAGGGAAGTTGAAGATCGTCAACATTAGCAACGCCACACATGAATCGTTATAGTTAATCCTTCGGATATGTGACAATCGCGCACAGTGACAATCGCGCACAGTGAAAATCGCGCACAACCGGGTCGCCTCTTGCTACCTGCTTTTAGCTACCAATTAGTCCCCGCTACAACAGCATGCTGGATTCTGGGACTTCCAACCCCCATCCCCTCCTCACCGGACCGCACACCACTGTCCGCATTCACTGCTGCCTTGAGTATCACAGTTTCACACAGTTTCAGTCATGGAAGTTACTTCAACTACACATGGAAAGCCGTGTGCGCATTATGACGGGTACAGCTATCGAGAGTTTAGAAAGAAAGAAGATGGAACGATCACCTGGCGCTGTCTCAAAGAAAGATCGAAACAATGTCGTGGAATTTTGAAGAGTAAGGATGCTGCCATACTGAATGTTACAGAGCATATATGTGGACCCCCTGACGACGCACGCGTTGAAGTACATCAGAAACTTCATGCGGCAAAGAAGAGAGCTCGAGCGGAAGATAGTTCAATTCCAAATATCTACGCTGAGGAACTAGGAGATCTTCATAATAAAGGCTACGACTTTGTAACTGAAATGCCAGCCCAGTCAACTGTCAAGAGAAACTTGTACCGTCAGAGGAATATATCACAAGGAATCCAGAAGGAGCCAAATAATTCTGACGAAGTGATCTTGGATGGTGATTTATTGAAGATGGGAGATGGAGGAAGTTTCCTTCTTGCGGATGATATGGAAGGTGAAAGAATTATTGTTCTGAGTGGTGAAAGAGGTAAACAAAGTTTAAAATTACACCAACATTTCTTTATGGATGGTACTTTTAAAAGTGCCAGTAAACAGTTCTCCCAAATCTACACGATACATGCAGATTACGGCAGCACTGACGAAGAAACAAACATACATCCTGTGGTGTTTACACTCTTACCAGACAAAAAGAAGACTACTTATGTGCGTATGTTTCGTGAAATTATCAAGGCTGTACCAGAATGGACCCCTAAGACGGTGACTGTAGATTTTGAAAGTGCAGCAGTATCTGCCCTCAAGGAAGTGTTTCCCTTAGCGGAAGTAAAAGGCTGTTTTTTTTTTCACATGAAAAAATGTATATGGAGAAAGGTTCAGGAGCTTGGACTAGCGCGTGAGTACAAAGAAAATGAGGAACTTCGCCTCCATATTCGTATGTGCCCAGCTTTAGCTTTCCTTAAACCAGAAGATGTGACAGATGGTTGGTTGGAGATCCAATCACAGGCTCCTAATAACTCAAAACTATTGGAGTTTTTCGACTACTTCGTAGACACGTGGCTTGAGAATGAACAAATCCCAATTCACATGTGGAATTGTCACAAAAGACGTCATCGCACTACTAATGCTGTTGAAGGGTGGAATAATAGGATTAACAATGTACTTGGCAGACCAAACCCGAAGTTTAGAGACGTGTTACTTTGTTTGAAGAGGGAAGCCGAGTCTTCATGTCTCATGTATATGAGATCTGAATTGATTCTTCAAGGAAAGAGAAGAAAAATCACATACCAGAAGTTGGACGAAACAATTGTAAAAGCTGTTGACAAATATGAAAAGAGCGGCGACATCAGATCATGTCTAAAGGCGTTGTCCTACATGCACAAGCTTGAATAAATGTAGGTCTACTGTAAATAATAATCAATTATGACGAGTCTCCCTGGCTGAATTGTATAATTTAATTACTGTAAATAAATGTAAATAAGTTGTAAATATTTATTATGACAAAGCTTCTTGGCTGATTTTAAACACGCCTAAATAATTGTAACTTTACACTTGTTTAGCCAGTCCAAAGCCTGGATAAAGTGTGATGGGAATCAGTGTTAAGGTCTGGCCACACTAGCCCGCACCGTCAGCCTACAGACACTTTTCTTGTTGTTGGGGGTTACTCGGTTGAAATGACTTCAGACGACACCGCATGTCGTCCGACACTCGGAAGTCATTAGCGGTAGGTAGACTGCGGAAATTTCTGGTCCTTTACGACCAAATTTTATTTTGATGTTACTGATTGACTTACAAAAGTGTCTTTCTTCTCTTGAACCTCACTTTCAGGTTCGTCAGATTTTTTTGAAATGCACCCCGTAAGCAGTCAAATCTAAGATTACATTTGTGTTTTACGATAGCAAAAATAAATTGTAGGGAAAATAGGTTTGTTTTATTGTGTTTGAATATACATTTTCCATTTCCTGTATATTTGGTCATTTTTTTTTTTTTTTTTTTTTTTTTTTTTTTTTTTTTTTTTTGTAACTGCTTTACGTCTCTTTTTAACATCGAGGTCTTTAGAGACGGGAAAGGATGGGGGGCAAGGAATGGTAAGGAATTCGGCCATGGCCTTTTGAAGGAAGCATCCCGGCATTTGCCTGGAGTGATTTGGGGAAACCATGGAAAACCCAAATCTGGATGCCCGGACGGGGATTCGAACCGCCGTCCTCCCGAATGCGAGGCGAGAACGCTAACCGTTACACCGCCCCGCTCGGTTTTGGTCTGGTGACTCACAGTGTTACGGCGCACGATTTGGGTTCTGAAGGTCCTCGATACAAATCCCGGGCTCCGTTGTATGTAATTATTACAGGCCTTAAAATTGACGTTCAGGTCTGGCAAAGCTTTAGTGTGATGATAATTTGTCAATACAGCGTTCCGTAAATTATAAAGTACAAGGGAGAGGGGAGAGTGTGGCCCGACCTTCAAACTGTGCGCGATTGTCGCTGTGCGCGATTGTCACTGTGCGCGATTGTCACGACACCAATCCTTCAGGATCCAAGCTTGGGGATAGTAATAATCTAATGTCTCGCCGCCGGATGGGATTACATCCATGGTAATGGATAACAACAACGGAATTTACCAGCAGTGCAGCTTAGGAGTCAGCGACAGCTTGTTGCGAGCGGAGACAAGCAGGTATAATGTCGTTCTTTGTTACTTAAGGACAATTAAATGTGAAGTAAGCCCTTATTGCCTTGGCTTTCGCCGGAAAACGCGTTTGATAAGGGCAAAGCGATCTCTGGGACGTTGCGAACACAGCGGAACGGATCGCGCTGAAAGTGACAACACTGTGGGAAGCGTTGGGTTCAGAAATGGCGTTACTGGGTTACCCTAGCCAACCCTTCTCCGTTTTCTGCGGGTCCTCTTTGAATCTCCATGGTTAAAGCGAGGGTGAGATTAATCCTAGGGAAAAGTTGTCGGATCGCCTGCGAGAATGCTGCCCAACGAGGGAAGAAGGAATTGAGTCTCTTCCAGCTGCTGTAGTACTTGAGGGGATCATTGGAGCTATGCATCTTTTGCCTTCTTTAGCATAACGATACCACCACTATACGTTCGAACATGCTACGGCTGAGATGCACATTGTTCCTATGCTTCTAAGCCTTCAGTTGGACGGAGTTAAAGGAGGTGGTGAGACCTTGCAGAACTGAATTACGCGGTACCGATATATCCTGTTTGATCTGAATACTAGGATCAGAGTCAGGTGAAGTAGTGCTCCCTGTCACCGGTATGCACTCTGTGCTGTTGTTACCGGCGCGGGAGAAAAGGGAGGGGGGCACAGACTAGAGATGAAACGGTTATCCGACAACTATCCGGTATCCGGCCTATCGGTCCAAAATTTACTATCCAGCCGGATACCGGATAGTAGGTCAATATCCGGCGAATATCCGGCGGGTATCGAATTCTCAATAAATTAAGAAAATGCTAAGTATATTATAAGTCTGAACAGAAATAAAAACACTATGTCTTCAAATCAAAATACAGTTTTTTATTGTTTTTAACATAAAAAATTAATTTTTGCACTGAATGAACACCAATTTATATGTAATAGGAAATAATAACTACTTTTGCTTGTCCTCGAAAAACAAGGCCAAGTTCAAAGAAAAGTCTTTCGCTATATACACTCCTGAAAGGCGCTGAAAATAAATTCTAGCAAATTTTGTCAAATCCGGATACTGTGTCGTATTAGCTGACCACTAAATATACGACTCACGCTTCCATTAATTCGATATTTAAATAAAAGTCATTCTCCGTAGCAACCACGCTTTTTTTCCCCCTTGTACGTGATACTGGTTATCTCATAAAACAGTTTCATGAGTCATAGTTGATTCTGTCTCATCCCTTCTACTCCTTTTAACAGACCTTAAGGATGTACTGCTACTGGTGGAAGGTGCCTCGCAAGAAATTTTTTATAGATTCTGGTAGAATCTTCTGACGAGCTGCAGCAGACCCCAGATAGTTTGCCTTGAATCTTGGCTCTACGGAGGTCGCAGTCGATTAGTTTGAATCTTCACGTAAGGAGCCGAAACGAATTTTTAATACAGTTTTCAAAGATGCTCTAATGTATGGCAAGCCAGGAGTTCTTTGTGATTTCTCATCGTTGTCTAAAATTTTTTTTTACTGCAGAAACTGGTGATATTACTTTGGAATTGCAGTAAAGACCAGAACATGTTATTTCTTCAAAGGACTTCAATACCTTAACGCACATTACCATCAAACACTACTGTTGAAGCGTCAAATTTTCATTCCGCGATCAGCGACATATAGCGATATAGCCCTTTTTTTGTTCCAACAGGAACTTTATGATATAAAAGTTAGAATTCCATCTCGTGCTGATATCTGGCACCAGCTGACGGTTGGGTAAATTTTTCTTTTTGAATCGCCAGCAATTTTTTTAAGCTAAGCCCGAGCGATTAAAGTGGGTAACAAGACATCTACCAGTAATAATCACCCCTGCCTCTTCAGGCTGTATGACTCAGTTAAAATTCTTTCAAGTAAATGGATGAAACATATAACAGAAGCATACTCAGCCACGCGTACATCTTTCGCCATGTTTGCCGCCACTGTCATGAATGCGTAAATGTATTTTGTTTTGGTCAATAGCCCAATGATCTGCGATACTATTAAGCTCCCTTGCTATATTTTCTCCAGGGCGAGAATCAGGGAAATGCTTTGATAGCAAAAACTCTATGTTCTAGTTTGAGCTGTGAAATTAATTGTCTGTACTTAATGATTTTTTTTTTTTTTGCTTTGTTTACATCCCATAATGTTTTTGGATGTTTCATTTTCAAATGGTTTTTCTTGGTAGAGTTATCTGGTCCAAGACAGAAAAAACACGTTATTGCGTTTTCTCTAAGTCCACAAATAAAAAGGAAATGATATAAACTTCACGTCAAAACGTGCCTCTCCAAAAATAATTCAAAATCGAAATTTTATTGTCATTATTGATATCAAAATATTCCCAAATAGGTGATCCTTTCTTTACTGACGACATTTTTATTTTTCCTAATCTTAAATAACAACGTTCAACCTGATATTCGACTGCCGAATATCCGGCTATCCGGCTTGTACGATGGCCAGACAACCGGTATCCGGCCAAACAGCTATCCGTTTCATCTCTAGTGCAGACTGATAAGACTAGTCCACCTGCCCACTCGCGTGACGTGGTTGGACCTAGCAGAGAGGTGCTGAGTGTGGGCACAGTGTTACTCCATTCACTGGCCCACGGAGTAATTCCTCTTCTGCTGTTCCCGGCAGTTAGACCGTGAGTGCAGGGACCTGAAGGAACCCTGAAAGGGACGCATTGTCTCTGTAAGCCAACGTTTGCCGTTGGTAGCGATCATATTTCGGCTTGTCGGTTTGGCTGCTGTTAAGGCGCGCGGTTTAGTCGTCATGTGAGAAGGTGCCTCTTGGCGCCGGTCTGAACCAACATCTTGCTGCCACAATATGTCTTCTATACAGGGTGTTACAAAAAGGTACGGCCAAACTTTCAGGAAATATTCCTCACACACAAACAAAGAAAATATGTTATGTGGACATGTGTCCGGAAACGCTTACTTTCCATTTTAGAGCTCATTTTAGTTTCGTTAGTATGTACTGTACTTCCTCGATTCACCGCCAGTTGGCCCAATTGCAGGAAGGTAATGTTGACGTCGGTGCTTGTGTTGACCCCGGTACCAAATGTAGAGACTCTTCGTGCTCGTATTGTGGACGGCTGTGATACAATACGCCATTCTCCAGGGCTGCATCAGCGCATCAGGGATTACATGCGACGGAGGGTGGATGCATGTATCCTCGCTAACGGAGGACATTTTGAACATTTACTGTAACAAAGTGTTTGAAGTCACGCTGGTACGTTCTGTTGCTGTGTGTTTCCATTCCATGTTTAATGTGATTTGAAGAGAAGTAATAAAATGAGCTCTAACATGGAAAGTAAGCGTTTCCGGACACATGTCCACATAACATATTTTCTTTGTTTGTGTGTGAGGAATGTTTCCTGAAAGTTTGGCCTTACCTTTTTGTAACACCCTGTATATGTGGAAGTACTGAAGCGCATGGGTCCGAACACTTGATACCGAAGGCCAGCATCGTTTTACAGACCTGAGGCATCCTGTAACATGCTCATGCGCTACTATGGTGCTCAGTGAAGCTTGCGAGTCTTTCAGTGATGCCTGGTACTGTCGGCTGAGTGCAAGGAAGCGTATTCTATGAGCGTGCCCCGTTGGGCGTTCGGTCACTGCGGCTTCCGCCGCTTCTCCTTTGGGGGCATTGGTGGGTCTATACGCTAACAAAGAAGTTTGCTACACTGGTAACTTTTGGAAAGGACTTCGGCCTGGTTCGTGGCAGGTACCGCATCCCCTTCGCTCCCCATGGGCCCCTTAAAGAGTCTTAAAGTGAGCCATACCTGGCCATTCCCACATCAGTAGCGAATATTACTTTAGATGGCCTTCATCCACGACGGGGACGGTTTCTGGGTAGTGGGTGAATCGGGTGAGGTATGGGAGTGGAGTATGATTGTCAACCCAGGTGTCGTTGTTGAACATCCTCCGTAACCACCGGTACGTTGTTGTTGAAATTGTCAACATGCAACGACGATTGGTGAGAACCACTAATGACATTATGTAATGCAGAGAGACGATAGGCGCGCGTGATGTTGGCTTAGTTCCACTCATAAAGCCCGGTATTTTCCGGTGGAAGCTACACAAGGAGCGGGAGAGACTGGTGCAATGTTGCGAGTCGCTTCTGATGCGAGCGGGCTCTCGTGCGAACGCCTCCGGAGCGAGTCCGGAGTAAGGGAGCCACATTTAAAGCTTCCTGTGGAGAAGGCGCCTGTTCGAGCTTCCTTTGGGGGAGGACTCTTGTTAGCTCCTCCTGCGAAACAAGACACCGCGTTCTTAACCCCACAGCAGAAGAGGTTTCCCGTTGGTGCCTCTGTAGAGGGTAGATATGGGTGGATAATCACTGAGGTTATGACCAAGAAGTCCGCCTACGTGCAAGACCACAGTGCGAGAAACTCCGACCTGGACCTGCCTATAGGTGACGCTCAAAAAAGTCTACAGATTGTACTGTACAGAACAGTAAAAATGTGTGTAACCTGTACTACTTCCACTTCTTACCATACATCACATTTGATCTGTTTAGATGAACGCCAAATACATAGTAATAAATCTTATCCACTGAAACTAGGTTCAAGAACTGGCAGCAACGTTAAGTAAACTCTAAAACATATTAGATGCGTTGTTTTTAAAGCTAATCCTAATATTTTCATATTTTGTAACGATAGAGTTTTCAGTAGTCGGACGAAAATGATCGATATTCGTAACGTACTCAAGGTCATTAGAAGGACTGGGTGCAAGGAACGGGGCAGGAATTATGTTTTGCCTTTCTGTTCAGGGATTCGCCTGTAGTGATTCGCTAAACTAAGAAAAAAAGAAATCTGGATGGTCGGACGAGGATTCGAATCAGCGTTTTTTTTTGTTTTTTTTTTTTTATCAGATTCTTTTTCAGTAATATTATACGATCGCCACTAAAGTTTTAGTACACAACTGCTACTGTATATTATGAAAACAGAATTTAAGCAAATGAAAGAAATGTTTTCATAACTGCACGGTATTTGTAATTAACATGTTAGTTGAGATACCAGATAAACATAATATATCGAGGATATCAAGTTACAGTTTAACAAAAAGAAATTAACACGTTGTAACAATTTTTCATTAAAAGTACCCCAGTCAGGTACACAGAATGGGTTTCAGCTCCCTTGCACACGACGTCCAGCCCACGTTTTATCCTATACAGATTTTTTTATTCGTGATCACGCGAGGGTAAAAATTTAAAACAAGGTACCAGTCTACAGCAATACCAGTTATAGCCGCACTGCAAGCAGTAGACCTGCTCCATTTATGAATAACCAATGACCTTGATTTTTTCTACGTTGTGAACCACATTCAAATCATTAAAAATAAATTTCTAAGAAAAGTTCAGTAATTACAAATTTTTAAATGTAATTCATTAATACTTTTTCGATATCGTTTTTCAGAAGGCATATATAAATGTAACACAAAGAAATCTTTGTTGAAAAAAAAAATAAAATTGTAGTCAGTTTTAGAAAGATTTTTATCTGTTTAAAAAAATTGTACTATATAATTAATATCCGAGTCATAAAATATGTTTATATGGTAAGATTATTTAGTATTATATAAAACTAGCTAAAATTACTCATTTTACTATTTCGCGAAAACCGTAACTGTACACTACAATTTTCCTACATTCCTTAGGAGCCTACATACTAAAACAATTTTTTAAAATAAAGCTTGAATTACATTTGTTCTTGATTTTGGCCAAATAATTTGTCCATGGACTTTTGAAGCTATAATGTAACGCTGTTCGCCACATTATAAGGCGCATTTTTATTATATAAATCATAATGTTGGATACATTTTCATAAATCTTGGCGACCACCTAGATATAATTTTTTTTTTTTTTTTTTTTTTTTTTTTTTTTGTAATTTCATAAAGAACGCAAGATTCCATGTAGGGACTGTAATGCCAATGGTGAACATTCAGTGTATCTTGTTGCAACGAGTATTAAACAATTATTGAGCTTGAAGCTAATCGTGGCCTTCCTGAGCCACGCCGACAGGAAGCTGGAGATAAAGGGTTTTGCCGGACAACACTGCCTTTCACCTTGGGGTGGGCAGTCAACAACAGGCAGCTGACCTGGTATAAAAACCCGCCATCCGAATACGCTCTCACGCGGAATATTTCCAACCTCTGTGATATGCACGCGGGACGAATAAGGTATCGATGATATCACGTGACATCAGGTTGCCAACCCCAGACCCAATCAAAATGCTGTCCATAACAAAAATTCGCGATTTTTCTGTTAAATGTGATCTTCGAGACTAGAGGGGGTGGAACCAAAGATTTCCTCGTAGAGATAAAGAACGACGAGCTTCATTCTGTGGCGGACTCCGAAAGTTGGCTTTTCTGGCTAACTGCTGCAGTCCGACTCCTGGTGTCGGTAATATGACGCTGCCGGCTTGCATAGCGAGTCGATTGCTGGAGCAGTTCCCGCTCGTCGATACAGACAGTAGTGCGAATTATTAGAACGGGCGTGAGTGTAGCTGCCTTCTAACACAGGGCTCCCGTACCATGGGTCAACTCCGAACTTCAAAGACTTCAAATGCTGAACTAAAAAATGGTAAAATGTTACGACCGAGTCATCTGATTGGGCATTCCTTGAAACTGAACCATTAAGTGGCTTTGAGAGGAAAGATCAATACTCTAACTTTGTAACTGAAAACTCGCGGCATAATTTTCCAGAACTAGTTATTTTTCTAATGGCATATTGTTCATTCGTTGCGCCCTGATTTATTGAAATGTAAAGTCACAGTATTATGATAGCCATGTATGAGGTCATCATAACTTGTATTGTGCATTGTTTCCAAATATCATTCTTTCTTGCAAGGAAAGTAAAGGAATTAGGTTACAAAACTTTGGTCAGACCATTGCTTGGAAATGGTAGTGTAGTATGGGACACACATTTTTAGTATAAAATACAGGAGTTGGAGAGGGTGCAAAGAAGGGCTGCTAGATTTGTTTCTGGAAACTATCGCAGAATGCAATCAGTAACAGATATGATAAAAGAGCTGAAATGGGACTCATTGAAAGACAGGAGGAGTGTGAAGAGGGTCATGAGAGTGTACAAGGTGTATGTTGGTGATGATGCATGGAAAGATATTGGTCTAGGTATGAAAAGTAGTGCATGGAAGGGAAAAGATGACCATGACCAGAAGCTGGCACTCGATTTCAGGCACAAGGGTGTGGGAAAATTCTCTTTTTTAAGTAAGGGTGTCAGAGATTGGAATAAGTTACCAATAGAAATGATGAATATTTTGCCAAAAACCTTGATAGAATTTAAAGTTGAAATCTGTAGAGGGAAAATGTAGATGGTTCCAGAAAATGGGGAATATGCATGTTTAAGGAAATTGCCACAGGAGCATGCGCTCTATTGTAGTTTAGTTAAATATTATTATTATAATTTTGAGATGGATTTAAAAGTAAACACACAATTGTTTGCTTGCTCATGGTGGTTAATTGTAACTCTGGGCATTGCTTTTATCATTTTGCCACTTTGTGTTCATGGTAACGGTAAATTCGCTCAGACTTGTAATCACCAATGATAAAAAAATAAATGCCATATTGTGACAGATTTCCTGAGTTCCAAATAATGTCGAGATTCTTGCAAAAATCAATATTTTCACTCATTCATAATACAAAATTAAAATCCCATTTATTAATGTTAATAATAAATTTATGAATTATAACCATGATTTATCTTATCCACCAAGGAACCCCCCTACTACAAAGTAATCATCCCAATATTCGCCTGGAGTGCTTTACGGAAACTATGGAAAACCCAAATATGGATGGACAGACGGGTTCAAACCAGCCTCCTCCCATTTACGAGGTCGAATAGTTGCCGCTCACACGCCTGGCTTGTGAAATAACAAATTTCTAAGTTAAAACGCTCAAAAATTTTGAAGCTGTGACAAACAGAGGAATGAGTGATTTAAGGGGGTAGGTACAGTTATCTGGTTTTTTAAAAAAAAATCGATTTACAAAAATAGATTTTACATTTGACTTTATGTAGATGAAAAAATTATTTAAATATCTCTAACAGTGTGGGAATTACCCGTGATTAAGCGAAGTCCTGCACAACTGACAGGCCACTTAAATCTTTCTGCACTTGAAGATAAGCCAAATCTTTAACCTTAAATATCACAAAACAGCAAGTCATCAATTGATTTTAAAGATAAGATTTTTCCACGTGCATAGATCTTTTTCAAATTTACAGGATATGTTCTGTATACTAATTACTACGTCCCTACCATTATTGTTTATGCAGTTTTCCACAAATGGAAAATATGTTTAAACAAAAAAAGCAAGTATTTTAATTTATTGATTTTTTTTAATAACAACAAATATAAAGTTATATGTGTCGTGTTATTGATATGTAATTGCCTAGATATTAGTTTACAAGATTAAAAAAAAAATTCTGCAAAATTTCGAATATTATGCCTTAATGATGACATATTTTTAACTGTCAGTTTGTATGGTACATTAACATATTGTTAAATAATATTTTTATTTTAAAAACCAATTTTTATACATAACTATAACAGTTCTATGGAGCTACGAAATTTGAACCCTCAAATTTAAATAGATTTGGAGAAAATGAAATTTCAATTTCTATAAATATTTGTATGTGTTAGCTGTACCTACCCCCTTAAGAACTGTTGCATATTTAACTAAGATATTACGCAGTCATAAAATTGTATCAAACACAGTTTGTTACAATTTTTGACTAAATGTAATTGACGTTTTTGTTAGATATTATAACGAACGCGTCTTGTGACCGTTAGTTTCATTAATAAACTATATGTTTATTTATTTTTTAATGGGTAATATTTTAGTTAGCTTGTGGGTGCTAAGCGGCTGGTCAGGAATGTCAGCTGGCCGGTTCCTAGAACTGGCGGGCGAGTTTTGCTAGGGTGATGCGACGCTGGGAAAGGGGAGTATTGTAGTGTGCTAGCCAGGTAGATTTAGAGAGTGACGGAGAGGAATTTCTGTTTTCATGTGGCATGGAGGAACATTCGGTGCCGGCCGGCAAGCACGATCGGTCGATGTGCACTTGTCTGTGCGTTAATTATACTGTGATGCCTGGAACGGGACATCAGCCACTTTGTTTGAGCGGATGTGCTCGGGCAAAGGATGTCCTGAGGAACTGTGCCACACTGTTCCGTAGCAGAGCAGAAAACTTCATCCAGTGTGTGTGGCCGACATTAAAATTCGGTAATTATATATCGCCATATGAATGACATTGTGCTAGCTACAAGTGCAAGTTTATAGCATTGCCCAGCTACGACCCTGCAGATAAGAACTCTCATAGCCCGGAGCAATCATTTCTTTCAGAAGTGAACAGTCAAAATGTTGAATTTGTTTACTGTTTAATTTTGTGTATTTTATATAAAATACCCTGCGCCCACAGAAGGACAACTGATTAATTTTAACTAATTTGTTGTATATGTCATGTCAGTAACTGAAATAAAACCATTTGTGATTTCTCATATAAAGTATTGACACAAGTTCTACCTTTCATGATCATTCAATAAAATAATAACATTAATTACGATTTTAAATCAGGTAATGAGGTCAGAACGTTACAATATTTTAGTGGTGTTAAATGGTATTCCTACCGTGCTTAACAGTACATGACGCGGTACGTTGGATCAGCTGGCTGGATACTCGGTGGGTTGTGACTTGTAAGTTGTCCGGTTTTGGTGACCCCTAATCAGAGTAGAAGGTAGCGAGTCGACTGCGGGGAGCGGAGTGGTAACAAGCCAGCAGGTCGACTCGCAAAGCCGCTAATGAGGCCTCGACATTGATCGCAGCTCAGTGCACTCGACGCGCTAAACCTGGAACGACCACGGCGCCAGTCCCACACACACCTAACCGAATGACCGAGACTGGCCCAATGCCTGCCATTCGAAAGGAGGACGGTTCGTTCCTTGGTGCGGCCATTCTGCTTCTGTTTTCAATGGTTTCTCGAAATAGCTCGAGTTCACTGACGGAGCGATTCATTCTAAAAGTCGTGGCCGAATTCCAATTCCTTATTCCAAATTCTCTTCCGGCTCTAACGATTAGAATATTGTTGTTCTACATGGGGACCCATCAAAAAGGGTTAATGGAGGCATTAGTGAGGGTCCAAAGAAGAGCCACCCGATTCGTGATAAGTATATATAGTTGGTGGAAAAGCGTAAGTGCGATGTTGAAGGAGGTAGGTTGGGAAGACCTGGAACACCGAAGGCGTTGCTCTCGACAGAAGTTAATTCAAAAATTCTCGACTGACTTATTTCCTAATGACAACAAACAAATATTGCTACCAGCAACATTTGTATCTCGGAATGACCGTGAAAATAAGATAAGAGAAATCAGGGCCAGGGCTGTATTCATTTTTTCCAAGAACGGTTAGGGAATGGAATAGAAAGGATTTACCGAGTGAGTAAACTTAAAATCCGACGGAAGTAGCTTTCGATAAAGCACTCCGCCCATCCTGATCTGGGTTATCCATGGTTTTCCCGGATCACTCCAGGCGAATGCTGGGATGGTTCCTCACAATAGCCCATCAGCGCCTCCTGCTATATCCCGTATATGCCTTCCAAACCATTACCCTTTCGGATAGGTGCAATGCACCCTCCGCCACACACTTTCAGTGAATCGCGGAATAATAATAATAATAATGATGAAGTGCCTGATAATAGATAAAGCAAACCTTTTCGGCAAAAGCTCCTAAAAGGAATCGAATTCAACCTGCATGTTATGACTTGTTCCATCTTTAGTGGAGATGTGATGTAGGATGACGACACTTTAACATATTAAAGATACTGTAAGATGTGTCAATATTGAAATCCTTTGTTAACAAATTCAAAATGAGCCAAAATTATTTGGGATCGTTGAAATCTCTAACATTGACTCATAGGAAACAACTGCGAAGCACTACTTCCATAGATCCCTCCAAAATGGTTCCAACGTTGGGAAAGGGGAAAAAAAAATAAATAAAAAAACCTGCTTACGAGGTTTACGGCTGCTTGATGGATCGTCAGCTTTGCTTATTTGAGAAGATCAACATGGAGTTTGTTGTCTTAAATCCCAGTTGTTAAAGTTATTTTCACAATATTAAGATCGAAAAATGGCTAACTAAGGTGGTAAACTGCAATTTTAATCGCCAGATGGTGGGAACTTACGTAGCCAATAATGTAAACTCGCAGTCTATATTAGGAAATGTTTACATAAATTAAAGCAGGTCGACGTGCAATAGTCGTCCGAGGCTTGGGCAGTGCGATTTCGCACTATCACTTGCCATTCGGGAGGACCGGGCTTAAACTTGGTTCGGCCATCCTGGCTGAGGTTTTCCGTGGTTTCCCTCAGACACTCTAGGCGAATGCTGGGACTGTTCCCTACAAAGCCACGGCCGACCTTCCATCCCCCGTCCCTCCCCGTAGTATAGTAGGCTGAAAAGAGTCTCTGTGACTCTCCAGCAGCCCGCCTCCCAGCCCTCAGCTGGGAGGAATGAAATCGTAAAAAAAATATAAAAAAAAAAAAAGTGAAACAGTCATGGGTTGTACTCTAATGGCTTCATTTTAAATGTTGTGTACATAGATCTCTCTTAGCGGAATGTTTGTTACAGTCCCTTTGTTATTGTGTCACTCAGAAATTACCGAAACCGGGTAAAACGGGGTTTTAACAGTATGATAGCTCTTGATCTGATTTAAAACCTACGGTATATACTGTATTACGTCCCTACGTGAACTGAAAACGATGGTGGAAATGATAATCTATTCGTAACCTGAAGAGATATGTGCAAAAAGTCACATTATTCCACCTAATATAAACACTGCTTTCTCAACCTCAAACAGTACCTACCGAAGAACGTACTACATCAAAGCTATTCACTTCACACACTGGATTCTGTAAATTATTTTCGATGGTTTTTCAGTTATAACTTAATTGCAACAAGCAAATGTATAATGTGATTTTTTATATACGGCAAGGCTGCAGGGAAAACAAAGTAACTGGAAGAAAGGAACTTCTTACATAAGATTTAGAGTTTTGTTTGTTACTCCGGGTTAATAACTGCTTGAAAAAATCTACAGGAAAATGCTGTTAGCAAATAAGTTGACAGGTGAGGAAAGAGATCATTTTGATGGAGACAGCAAGATAGCAGGTTCAGTGAACACATCTTACAGAATACTTCAGAACACTATTTATTGTTCCTAAGCCTTGCGAATGAGTGCCTTTAAAGCCATTGTGTGAGAGATTCTAATGAGTATATCTGGAAACTGCAGTGTTCTCAGTTACTGAAGCAGAGTATTCTGTTAAATATTCATTAAAAGATCTCCTCAGATATAAAACTGTTCCTGTTTCTCCGTCATTCACAGATGAATTCGTACCTCTCTAAATAGTGAATGCAAACGTTGGTCCCATCGCTTTTTTATGAAGCTCCCTGGGGGAGTCACAGCTTACAGCCAACCTGACGGTGTCAGTAGAAGACGATTTGGCATAGAAGTAGAAGGAGAGACCTAGACAAACCTAGAACCTTCTCGTGGGATTGGTTCCCTGTATTTCTCCCGTGGGTCGTTGTGGTGGAGATACGATATGATCTTTGCAAATTCGTACTGATCATTTTAAAATACGTTACTACCACAGACATTGTGTTTATTTGTCAAAACAGAACACAACTAACGCACCTGTTACACGCTTTGGTCTAGACGCCAGGAATAATAATAACAATGATAATAACAGCAGTAATATCTGTTACTGATGAACTTAACTTTACTGTTTCGTTAACGATAAAATGTATTGTTTCTATATTTTTCCTTATAATAAGGGATTTAATTGCGTAATGAAAAGGCTATGAAAACAATACCTGTTCCTTTCAAAATGTTTCCTTTGTTTCATTGCTTTTAATTGATATTATAATCACCTTCAACATCTGTCTGGTAGCTTAGTGGTTAAGGATCTTGCTTTCGATACTTCGCTGCTCCGGTCATGGGTGCAGAAATTTTTAAGAGTTGAGTTTGATCATATGAACTACGCCAGACCGTTCCGTGGTTCGAATTCCTCGTAAAACAGTAGGTCCCATAGCAAAAGAACTGGCCGTCCTTCCTCTAACACAATGGCTTACCATGTCTCCTGCGGGAGTATCCAACGAACCCTCAGGTTGTGGACTAAGTATATATTATACGAACAACACTAGACTCACAAATAGGATCTTTGATGTTGTAAATGGTTCACTGAGGAAAACCAATTGGTTCCATGAAATAGATGAGGACTTAAATCATGCAAGGACTAGCAACGAAATGACACAGGAAAGGGGACAATTTAGGAACAAAATTGTGAACACAAAATTTAAAATACAGAAGAAAACAGGAAACAAAATGGAGAGAACAAAGAAAAAAAGTGCACAGTGAATGTATGAGGAAGTTTTGGGAAGAAAAGAGGAAGAAGCCGAGTACAAAAACAAAACAAAAAACTGAATAATCATGAATAATTGGAGTTTAAACACTATATATATATATAAATATATATATATATATAATAGCCTTTGAGGAATGTACAGATTTAAGAAACACTCTGAATTATAGAACGATGTTCTATTCTACTTATTAAAAAAAAAAAAAAAAAACAGTAGTTTCAGGATTTCTTCTGTGCGTATTTAAATGATTTGTATTGAGATTAATTTCAGTGGTTATACATTACGACGCTACACCGGTTGAAAGGCTAAACGCTGATAACTTCCATTGTTAACGGATACAACTGCTCCAGATCTATGGAACCTTTTCCATCCAGTTTGCTGCTTTCCAACTTATGTTTACCGGCGGTTAACCGTAGATTAAATTCATAATCAGTTCTGTATCACCTATAAATCAAATGATCAAGCTAACTGAAGAATTCACGACTGATTTATTTCGGAATGACAGCAAACAAATATTACTACCAACAACATTCATATCTAGGAATGACCGAGAAAATAACATCAGAAAAATCAGGGCCGAAACCGATTCGTTTCTATACTCATTTTTTTCCGCGGGCGATTAGGGAATAGAATGGTTTTCCCAGACACTCCAGGCGAATGCCGGGATGATTCCTCAGAACACCTCCTGCCACATCCCTTCCAAACGATTACACATTCGTGTAGGTGCAATGCACCCTCCACCACCAACTTTCAGTTAATCGCAGAGTAATAATAATAGTAGTTATAGCTTAAATAAATGCACTGCCTAAATAATCGCTGCGCAATTTGAAAATTACCCTATGAAGCCCCTATAAGGATATTTGGAACGAGATCATCCGCACGTAAATCAATTATTTTACTCCTAGAATATAACTATAGTTAAAATCTAAAGAAATTCCATCATAATAAAATGTAACGCTACAAGCATCCCTCCTTGGTTTTTTTTTTTTTTTTTTGTTTTTTTTCTTTTTTTTTACTAATCGCTCTACGCCGAGGTCATTAGAGGCGGGATGGGATTGGGGGCAAGGAACGGGATAGAATTCGGCCATGGATTTAGTGAAGGAAGCATCACGGCGTTCGCCTGGAGTGACTTGGGGAAACCATGGAAAGCCCAAATCTGGATACCTGGACGGGGATTCGAACCGGCGTTCTCCCGAATGCGAGGCTAGAGCGTTAACTGCTCTCCCATTGAAAACAGTTCATTACTGTGATCTAATGTTTGAACCATAGTGTTATAAGTTTCAATAGAAAATGCAATTTGAATTGCAGTTTCCATCTTCAAAATCATTTTAGCATTAACATAACTATTGGCATCAGCAGGTTCATTATTTGCTACGGGTTTAATTCATAGAGTAAACTAAGGCATTAATTTTATATTTGTCTGTTTATTAAGTTCACCAACAATATGAGTCTTTTGAGCCTTGTTGGTAGCTCAAAAAATTAAAATTCGGAGACAACAGGATTCACTAAATGTTTACAGTGATATTTATTAGGCAAGAAGCTGCATAAAAAATCAATACAGTTGAAAGAAGATACTTGAGTATAAAATTTACTCAATTTACTAGTTATCTCCCATGTTATTTGCCCTGCTGTTTACCATTTAGCCTACTGGTATTTTTTAAATTATCCTTATACAGAACGCATCTTACTGGACGCTGTTGTCTCGCATCAGATTTAATCGGCTGTGCCAGAATCGGCATGAAGACGTGTAATAAATAGAAAGCAGTAAGAGAGTTTCTCCATTCCGCATACTTTTTTATAGGATTTTTACAACGGGGCTTTTTCTTGTAGCCAGCCTGCATTCAGCAGCAGGTTCTGTTGTGTTGCCAACTCAGACCTTGGAATTCACATTTTCCAGCCTCCAGCTTCTCATTATACAGCTCTGTACTACCACTGGGGTGACTTTCCTCCTGTACTTGTAAAATTTTCATTTTAACAATCCTTCGATCACTTCCATGGTAGAAGGAGTTTGGTTTTTGACAACGTGAGTGACCACGCTAACGTAAACTTCCAGTTTGAACGTCCATTCTCTCTATAGGATATAGTTTCTCATGTTCTAACCTTAAGGAATTTACTGATTTTAATCAAATTGGGACACGATTAATATTCCAGTTAGCTACACTTTTCTTTTTACATTTTTGTGTGACTAACAATTCGAAAGCCAGATGCTTAGGTCTTAGTACTAAATCTTACTTATAAGTTAGGTAAGTAGAGCAAAGCAAACAAAATAGACGCGGGGCCATAAGTCTGAGGCCCACATTATTTTTCTTGGATTCTGATGCATTGTGTCAGCATATATTAGAGCATATAGATATCGAAAGAAATGATGTGGTTTGAAGTTTGCAGAGTGGGGCAGAGATAAGTATTCTGACAGTTACGCTATTAGTGATTTCAGTATGAGCGTAAGTTTTTGCACAGGTGCGTTAAACAGCGTTTTTATAATGTTCCAAACGGAGAAAGTAACAATCTGTTCAATGCAGTGCCTTTGGAAAATACTATTCTGTTTCACTGTGTCATATTTTTACTTTGATATCTACACAACATTCCTACAAACGCCTGAAACTTCCAAATCATTGACGCTCTAAGTAGAACCCCTAGGCGTGCCTTAAATTGGATTCCCCATAATTAATATCCATATTTCGCCAATTTTCTAAAGCAATTTGAAATTATATTTCAGATGTCCAAAACAAATAGAAATCTTGGTCAATAAAAGTGGCGATTTTTGGCGTTAGCGTAGAAACGCATCTCTTTTATTGTAAATAGTAAATAATCAAATATTATAAATGTCAAATAAGCTAAAGTGTTTATACCACATTGCCAATCCTTAAAATAAAACTCTTTAATAATATTTATAATTTTATTGTACTTTTCTGATAATTCTGTGTATATTCGTAACAGAGAACTGACTTTGGCAATCTTTTTCTCAGAGACTGTTTTTGCAACTTTTTACTAAGAAATTAATTTGATAACTATGATCCGATATTTACTAACTTTTGTCACACAGCTTATTTGAAAACATACCAAAGAATGTCTTCCATTTGAATTTAAGTAACTCAAATTAAAGACGAGACTGATAAAAAACAAAATGGGGGGGTTCCATTAGCCTTATAAATATATTTTTTAAAAAAGTTTCCTGCAGTGAACCTCAATCTGTAGCGTCGTAGATGACGACCTGACCAGCTAGGTTGCACATCGTTTGAATGACACCTGATTGTTGTTTCGTTGGTTCGTACATATACCATCTGTATTGATGTTGTTTAAGTGATATTTCAAGGAATTAAACAAGTTAACTTGTTTTAAATTGATATAAAATTTTTGGGACGGCATATCTCGAAAACCAACGCTCGTTGTTTAAAATATGTTGTACCCGTAACTAACGGAATATAACACGTTTACGAATCATCAAAAGCCGTGACTAAAATTTTGGCCTTCAGCATTGTTGAAATGTCAGTACAAGTAGCAGTAACTAGCTTTTTATAAACACTCATAAGCAGAAATGTTCTAGTTCTTAAGAGAAATTCTTTAGCGTCTTAATACTTTTTCACGTATTGTCTAAACTTTTCTTCTCAAACAGCCACGCATTTATACGAGCCACACTAATCGTTAAGTGTTAAGAAGTATGAGTAAGTTTCCAGCTGGATAAGGTGATATGATTAGAATAATCCGCTGTATTTACACACGAAGGTAAACTATCATGCCATCGAAGCAAAGAATCGTAACTAGTAAACTTAAGTTATTTAGGTTTCTATAAATTTTTCAGTTTCTCTAAACCAGAAAAAACTTTCCATCAAATCATTCCAGGAAATTCACCCATGTGATGGGAAGGATTTTTCATACTTAAAAAACACTTTCAAAATATCCAGTCAGCTCAGGATTGACAGCTTCGGGTGTTGAGCATAGTGCTTTTACTGTTAACTTTCTTAAACTACGGACCTCATCTGTTATAAAGGCTGAATTTCATTTTCGGGGAAGTGCCTCCTTCAGCTGTGAAATGTCTCCCATTCATCACCTTGCTCTCTACTCTTTCGCAGAGTCTGTTAAGGCGCGACCAGAAGCTTCGTTCTATCTTGAGGGCAATAATTCAAACACTTGGTACCTCTTTGAGAAGTTTGGCCTCGAGCTGCACTCGTTTTATCTTTGGCCGGACGCTCATTTGCATGGCTACTGGGTGCACAGTGGCTAGATATATGGCCGACACGAGCTGCACGTGTCCGTGTGCCATGTATGCCACATTGTCCTCTCGAGACCGCTGTCCTGCGAGATATTGCACCCATAACAGTGACGTATCACACCTGGCCTATGTCAGCATAACACTCAAATAAATCCAGTCTTTGATAATACATATATGGGTCACGTTTTACAACTGTACTTCAGATTTTTAAGTAATTATAAACTGGTTTGTGTACTATTGTATACAAATAATTAGGGTTTGAATATTTATGACAAAAAAAAAGAAAAAAAAGAGAAATATGCAGGCAAAGATGACCTTAAAAATGGGAAATATGACCTAAAACTGAAAAAATATGACCAAACGTTTAAATTTACTATACATCAAAACAAGCTCAATCACACATCACTCAGTTTATCTAGTAGTTTCGCTTTCATATAGACAGCATAATTTACTTCCGTGCACTCGCTGCACCATTGGGAAATTAAATTTTAAATCTTTTTGTTGAAGTCACTTTAATTTCAGATAATATACAGAATAGAACTCTTCCATCTGTACTAAAATACTCTTTTCTAAATTCCCTTACGTAACTTCGCACTTTCAGAAAATTTTACTTTCGGCATGGTGATACGTTTACTCACTGATCCACTGCAGATTTAACGATAACAGAGGTTATATCGCTGAGATACTGATTGACGCGGATCGACACATGCATTCTTCTGGTCGAGATTAAAAGGCGGGTGGAACATTATGTTTAGAGAATGAAAATACCGTATAACTTTAATTTTAACTGGTGAATTGTGACCACAGTGAAAATTAGTTTTTTCCCCCCAACCTGTATAGTAGAAGTACAGTTCTGTGAATAATTATCTTAATTTCTTCCCATCTTTATCTAGTGAATTCCCGGTACTATTAAGATACTACCAGATTTTTCCTAAAAATATGACCATATGACCATAAATATTATCTAAATATGATAAAACTGGGAAAATGATCTGAAGAAGCATTTATATGCTATATAAAATACATTTCAATACAATTATAAACGTTTAATCAGTGTTTAATTCAACATTTCAGTTCAAAAAGAAGGGAGGCAAAAATATGATTCAGAACCCTACTAATAATATTTTAATCGAAGATGGTTTTTAATAGTAATTTTTCATGGATGTTTTGACTATTTTCGATGTCATGATCGTTAGTTTTACTGCCTATGTTTTTGTGAACGATTTTTATCAACAATTAACATATAACTTTTATATATAATTAAATTGCGATGAAACGTGAGGTTCGAAGCAATTTCCCTACACACCCATTATTATCCTTTCTTGTCTCTGCCTACTTTCGCCCTCTTCGAATTTCAGCTTTATATTCTTTCAGCGTTTTTGGCAGATTATCCATCATTTTCCTTGGTAATTTATTCCAACACCTGACACCCTTACCTACGAACCAAAATCTTCCCACACCCTTATGTCTGATTCGAGTGCAAATTTGTGATCATAGTTGTCTTTTCCATTTCATACACCTATTTTAATTCGAGATAAGCTCCGTTGTTGAATAAAATCTTCTCGGGCTTTCCACCGGGAGAGCGAGTCCATAAGAGGCGACGTTTCGGAGCCTGTCTCTAGTTCCATCTTCCGGCAAAGTGTCAGGTATCAGAAGGACCGCGTTTATAAGGTCTGTGATTGCTAGATGACGTCAGTCACGTGTGTCGGGGACCAATCAGTGCACAGAGGAGGGGCAGATTAGGACCTGGTGGGGCGGCAGAGTAGTGGGTCCGGAGATGTTTTAGGGGTACGCAAGTCCACTCTATTGTCTACCGTCATGAAATAGGGATGCGGAGCTCTACCTCCACTAATTCGAAGGGAATACGGCTTGAAATCTGTGTAAACTCGCTGCCTTTACCTTCTCCCATTCCATTTTCTTGCCGTCGAGTAATACATCCTTTAATGGGCCAGCGTTTCCAGTCATCTTCATTATCTTCGTTTTTTCTACACTCATCTCCAAATCATGTTTACCCACTGCAGTTCACCATTTCCCTAATTCTTTTTCCAGATCCTGTTCTGTTTCCCCTCATATAATTATGCCGGCAGCATATGCAATAACTTTTAGCTCTGCTGGATTTATGTATCCCTGGAATTCTGCAATAACTACATTAAATGACTATATTAAACGGGAAAGGTGACAATACACTTCGTATTTTGACTCCTCTTTCCGTCGAAACCATTCTGAGTATCCACCGCTACCTGTGTGCTCGCATTTCTCATAATTCACATAAACTTTCTTCATTTGTTCCACGATTCCTTCATCTACTCCTCTCTTTTTTAAACTTAACAATATGACAGGAAGGAAAAATAACTTATACAAACATTTTGCAATCACTGCTTTTCCTGTTAATTTGTAAATTAGTTCGAATAAGTAGAGTTTAAGCAGCAGTTTCATACTCATTTAAGCTCAACTATTTACCGTTATCTTTCATATTATGTAATCCACTGTACTGTTGCTATATCAGATGTCTTAATTTTATTCGTTGTTACTGTAGGCAATAACTCGACTTTGTTCACCTCTGTCAGGTCTGTTACTTAGGATATAAAACAATACCATGAAGCTCTTTTGCTATTGGCTGTTCACTCACTCCTTTTATAGGAATAGTTTTAAACCTGTGGTAATTTTGTAGGTATAGTCACGGATCTACAACATTTCATAGTTGGTAGACAGGTTCACGTAGGTAAAATGCCTACTTTACGTAGGAACTGCCCTTCGGGCGTTTTAATTGCCGATTTCACAGTCTTTAGGGTCAAAGGTCATGCCCGAGTCACCTGGTTCGGCTGAAATATGCGCTTGACCTGTAGTTGCTAAGGGCTCGCGCTGGTAAATTTGAATACACATAATACTGTAACTGAAGATGGCTTTTAATTCCAGAGTTTAATAAATGTTTGCGTTGAGATTAAAGGGATTTAAAAGAACAGAGACGATCCCACTATATACAGAAGACGTGGAACGAAGCTGATATTCCTGTGTTGAGTTCAATCAAGTGTATAAGAACGAAGTCTTCACCAGAAGATGGCGACAATGGATTTACTTGCCGAAATATCGTGTGACAACGCATTCTTGACTCGGCTAGTCAACCGAGAGCATTTCATACATTCAATCAAGTGCAACAAACGGTGTATTTCTATCACTGCCCGTTTAGTTTTTATTGATTTTTCAAATATACCGGTCATTTTTGAAACACCCGGCATATACAAGAATTACTTGTTTGAAGATATACGAAATTTTGATTGCTAGTAAACCTCCTTTGGCCTTTAATACTTTTCTTGATCTTGTGGTTATTTGATTTCTGATCTTTTTTGAATCTTGTAAATAATCTTTCCTTTTATTAATTGACGAAACTAGTCAGTATAAAAAAAAACGCAATGAATTTTAAGGGATGTATGTGTGGTGGAAATTTACGGAACTGCAAATTTACGAACAGCGCAATAAATCTCCACCAACAACTAGCTGTTTATGTAAAATTTGTTATCTGATATAAACTGAGGCAGCGTCAATGTTATATTGAAGGGCATAAATTCACAATCGACTAATGAATGTTATGGTAAGTGACGTGTTATAAACGTGAAAGTTCTGATAGCTCCCTAGCTGAAAACAATGAACAACCGGCAATCAGAAAGCGGCGGTGTTATTTTGTTGTAAAATACACTCCGAGGCTCGTTTTTGTAGAAACATTCCGTTAATAGTTAAAATTTTGTTAGTTTGTAATTTTCTTCCAAACCATTCACACACCCAATTACAGACATTTATAGAAAAATGTTTATTCCGTTTCTTGCCGAAAAATAGGAGAAATCAGTTGACACATAAGTGGAGAAAATAACACTCTTCTCATCGAGCTCTTAGAAAAATAAAACGAAATATTTTGATGTGCGAAGAACGAAGAGAGAAGCAATCTATCACCAACAATTGAGCAGTGACATTTGTCTCACTCGGCTGGTTGAATTTCGGGATGAAGACTATGGCATCAGAAAATTGCAATATTCTGATACTCTCTCCTGGAATTATGCTAGAATTAAATTTTACTTTTCGTTTCTTCCTATACATGCAAGTTGTCACACATACTGTTTGTCTCTCACGATTCTCTACTTTCATCACATCCTCCTCATTTTAACATAGATTGTCAATTTTAGTTGAAGGGTTAATTTTTCAGGGCAATGCCAATAGAAAATGTTGAAAAGAGAACTGTACCACTTTGTACCTTCGCCGAAGATAAGTTGCCCTAATTGTTCAAGTTCCCTGATTATACTATCTACCTGGTGATAGGCCATATTTATGCAGTTGTTGGACAGTAATTTTATAAATAAATCCGTCAAAAGCAACTGTTTGGTGAATGTTGTTTTTATTTGATTCTCCAGACGCGTTTCGCCCTTGTGGTGTAGGGTATCTTCAGTGGAAATATATTGGTACACACATGTGCAAATCAACAGAAAATATTCACTACAACAACAAGCGCAGCATAAAAAGCAACTAGTGATATAATGCTCAAATGGAACTGCAATGAATAGTGATGTGAAAGTGTGTGAAGTACTGTTCCAGACGGGCATGTAAGGAATACCACTGTATCTCCACTGAAGATGCCCTACACCAGAAGGGCGACACGCATCTGGTGAATCAAATAAAAACAAAATTCACCAAAACAGGTGTTTTTGACGGAATTATTTATAAAATTATACTATCTCCCGGTTGACGTTAGCTGGATTAATTTACATAACGGAAATTAACTTCGCCGGATTATGTTAACATATTGACGAAACCAAGCATTGAACAGACATTGATTCACGGCCTCCTTAATGCGGGTTTCGTTCGGTTTTCGGTGATGGCCGAAGATGAACTTTTGATAATAATGGGTAATTAAGTCTCCAAATTCCGCCACACTGTATTATAGGCGTTATTATTTCAATTCTAAGGCATGCGAAGTGTACACAGATGGTTAGGAGTAACCCCCGTGACCTTAGCGAAACCGATATTGTGTAGTCAGATTCTTCTGCTATGATTGCCACAGCCGTATCCGACTGTAGGCGGTTATAATGGAGGAGGGTGTTCAACTCTCCACGGTAACGTCCAGAGGGATATGAAATGGGATAGTTTCCCGTTGCTTACTTTGTTAGTAAGTATTATTGTAAGTGCGAATTATTGTGTTGATGTGTGTGCTCACTATATATCATTGTTTGTGTTGTAGATGAGAGATAAAAGGAGGGAGATTGTGAAAATCGGTGCCGTCCCATTCAGGCCTACTCTTCCGAAAGACACCATGGACCGCCAAACTTAAGGCCCCATCCTATGGACGAATAGTTGCAAATGTTTCCATGAGAGACGTTCGTCACTCATTAGGCGGAAACTACATAAGCTTCCAGAAGCTCCAATGATATTTTAGAAGGAAGAAGACACCCCGGGAGATACAACAAAAGCCAACTGAAGGTAGCAGTACTATGTGCAGGCCACTCAAAACATCAGAGCAGGATGGATAAACCGAGCGTGATGGTGTAACGGCTAGCGTTCTGGCCTCGCATTCGGGAGGACGGCGGTTCGAATCCCCGTCCAAGCATCCAGATTTGGGTTTTCCATGGTTTCCCAAATCACTCCAGGCAAATGCCGAAATGCTTCCTTCAAAAGGGGCCGAATTCCTTCCCATTCTTTGCCCCCCATCCTTTCCCGTCTCTAAAGACCTCGCTGTTAGAGAGACGTTATAAATAAAGGATGGATAACTGGATATTCGTAGCGTTAGTGTGTCAGTTCAACAAGAACCAGGGACAGCTAGAAATCGATTAGCTCAGTAACCATCAATCATGGTTCCTGCTCGTACTACATTTCAAATGCATCGAGATAAGTAAAAGCCTCCATAATTAGCCATAAACATGGTGCTATCTCTTCTGGCTTACTAAAGCTAGTGAACACTTGCTGCGCTTGCATTTACTTCGACAATTGTAGCAAAACTCAAGCCTTTGAAGGTTCAGTTGTCGCTCTTTGCGAGGAGACCGCCACCTGTCTGTTGAATATTGTACTTATCTCTGAGCAGATTCTAAAAGTAGGTACGAACCAGTGTCTTCATTATCCCAAAGTAGCCCAAGATTTGTCTTGAGCACTTCGGGATAGGACATCTTCTTTTTTTTTACTTATGGCTTTACACTTCATCGACGTCGTGGTGATAAGAGACGGGATGGGCCAGGGGACCAGGAATGGGACGGAATTCGGCCATGGCCTTTTGAAGGAAGCATCCCGGCATTTGCCGTAGGACATCATTACTATATATTGCATGAAGTGACATATACCATATTCCCACAAGTGTTTAATGATTGGCAGACAGAGCACAACACTAATAAAGTACATACAGTCATTTATACTATATCGATTCTCATAATGGAAGTAAGAATTAAGGAGCATTCTTTTCCCTCAATTATCTGACACACTTTAGGGGATTTGTAGGGAAAATAAAAACGTGTATGGAAGTAAACAAATCAGACCTGTTTCATATTTGATTGCTCAAAACAGCGATTCGTATGGACTTTGAAATGTTATTTCTAAAGCGTTGCTGTAATGACTGACGGTGAACAATGTGTGGGACACAGGCAATCTGTATATAGCTATATCTCATTGCTGGGTGTGTCGGAGATATTTCCGGGCGAGAGAGGGTTGAAATTTTAATGATGTTTACGATTCTTTCATGATACCGTTTTGATATCGAGAGAGAAACGATGAGAAGCATAATTCAGCTCAGATTTATACAATCACATTTACCGTTTCGTGCACCAGGCCTCTTAAATTAATAACAGAGTGGATATTATCGACGAAGTTTTTCAATAGCGGAACGAGATGTAGTGCAGACCTGTCAAAGTGTATATATAGAACGTGTTTATAGAAGAGAAAAACTGTGATATTGTTTTTAAGTCCTTTCTGTGCCATCTAGTAAATTACCTTCCATTTAGTAAATTAGCTTCCGCATCAAATTGATAGCATTGTGTGTAAAAATGTTTTGATAAACGGTGTATCACAATCTGATTATTTCACAAATAAAGACGATGGTAGAAACATCACTTAAATTTCTAAACATACTACATTATACTTTACTAGACTACCCTATATCATAATTGCGATAGAGCTCAGTGAAAGTTAATGAGCAGGCATAGCAATTATAGATCACTGAGATTCGATTCTCTCTATGTTGATACAGATTTCGGTTTTCCTTGCTTTTACTAAATTACACCTACCGAATGCTATTTTTTTTTTTTTTTGCTTATGGCTTTACGTCTCTTCGACGTCGAGGTAATTAGAGGTGATAAAGGACGGGGTCAAGGAAATAGAAGGAATTCGACCATGGCATTTTAGAAGGAAGTATCCCGGTATCGCCTGAAGTGATATGGGGAAACCATGGAAAATCCAAATCTGGATGCCCGGACAGGGATTCGGACCCACGTTCTCCCGAAAGCGGGGCCGTAGCGTTAACCGCTCACCCAAAACGCTCGGTCTGCCGAATGCCGTGATGGTTCATTCACACTACAACCACGTAAATCCACCCTTGTTGCTTATGCACAATGCCTTCTAAGTTTCAACGACCTAGACGTAGACGCACCTTAAAGTTGTTCCCCCATCAAAAGAAAAATTTGCGTTGTGGCTGCACTAGTTCATGTCGACGGTTGTGGTTTTACAGCAGCGATTTCTTTGATAATTCTGTTACCGATATATAATTTGACCTAGATTCAGTATACATATCTCCGTACGCTGGAGGGTAAGCGGTCAACGCTCGATCCTGGAATACGGTAAAACACAAGTTCGATCCCCCGTTCGGCAGTCTCAGTACCGGGATGGTCCGTTCCTCTCAGAATCATTTCCTGACGTTTACGAGCCATAAAATCTTAATGGAGGATAAAGTAAGCATTTGCACAATATTCTCCGCAGAGTTCAGCAAACTGTAGTAAATTGAAGCGTTGGTGCCTGGAGTTGGAATCGAATCTAGGGCCTCCCTGACGCAGGACCTGCATATTGCCCCCACTTTTCAGACTTGTTAATAGTTTAGCGCTGACCGATATTATGAGAGTGAGTCTGATATGGGAGCTTTAAAGTACAAGTCTTGTATTCTGGAAGACTCCCTTTCTATCTTCGATCCTGTAATAAACAGTTAAACCGAAATAACTCAATCCCAATATCGAGATGGTTCATTTGTCAAGGAGATATCCGAGTTTCTTCCTCTACATGCTCATATAAAAATGTAGGTCGCCTGAAATGCTGAGTTTAGTTTTCCATCATTTTTTTGAAAAATTATCAGTAAGTACTTTCACGGTCATTTCCTTTCAATGTGCTTTCTGTGTTCAAGGAACTCACAAACAGGTTATACGGTTAGGATTTGAAGTGTCTTTCGCCTGGTTCGTAGAGTACACCGCATTCGCGTCGCTCGCCGTGGGCACCTTACTGGGTGGTGAAGCGCGTATCGCTACATCATCCCACTAAACTGACCAGTAGGTTTAGATCTGAGTATTTTCTCTAATTGGCAAGAAAACTTATAGAACATTTACTTAGTAGCACAAACGATTCTGATTTGAGGATCTTTTTCTCTCTGTACTATAAGAGCGCCTGATTTCATACATTCGTTATGTGGCTAAGGGACCCAAGATTTTTAGTTTTTATTCATCCCAGCTTCAATTCTTCCAATTCCATTATTGTTACTGAGCCATTTTGGCGTTGATAGCAAACGTTATCTGATTTACGACAAGTACAAACTTAATTTACTGCCTCACCAATCAAACGTACACCTAGCAACCCAGGATAAGGGTTTATGGGTACGGACTCTCTCCTCCTCCTGCTTGTTGCTTATATAGTATATACATTTGACGTTCTTCATTAAGCCAATTAACGTTTGGTCTAATGCACACTAAATTTGTTGGAATTAACAATGCATCGAATGAAACATTGTTCAGTTTTAACTTCGTAAGTGGGCACATCGTAATTTAAAGAGTCGAAAACACTGGATCATTTACACTGTAGTTTCTGAACAGAGAACATATTTCAGAACATACACAGACATGGCACCACCATCGGTGAGGGAGAAATGTGATGCTGTATCATCATAATGGTTTCAAATTCGAGTAGCTTTTTAAGCACGTGCATATCTTATTATTAACCTGCACTGGAACCAGTCTGCTCATGTGAGACTGAAGAGAGAAAATACGGATGAAGTAGAAATTCTTCGTGGTGTAAGACAAGGTTGCATCCTGTCGCCTTTATTATTTAACATCTATTCAGAGTATATCTTTAGGGAGGCGTTGAGCAATGTGGAGATGGAAGTACTGTTGAATGGGAACTGGATAAAAAATATTCGATAAGCAGATGACACAGTCATTTTTGCAGACAGTCAGGAAAGTTTACAATATCTTATAGATAGAGTGTCACAAAACAGTCACGAATATGAACTTGACATTAATATAAACAAGATAAAAGTAATGGTCATTTGGAAAAACAACAACTCCCAATGCCATTTTATGATTATCAGAAGACCATTGAATGTGTATCAAAGTATACGTATCTTGACACCACAATAAATAGCCAATGGGATCCATCTGATGAAGTAAAGTCACGTATAGGTAAAGCCAGGGCTACTTTCAATAAAATGAATAATCTTTTTAATAGCCGTAATTTATCAATTACCACGAAGACGAGACTCCTGCGCTGCTATGTGTTCTCTGTCCTCGTGTATGGCGTTGAAACGTGGACATTAACGGAAACTATCAGTAAAAGGTTAGAAGCTTTTGAAATGTGGCTGTATCGAAGAATGTTGAGAATGGCATGGACAGACCACACCACAAATGCTGAAGTGTTCCGTAAAATCAAAAAAGATATGGAAATATAGACCACCATAAAAACACGGAAGCTACAGTACGTTGGCCACATCATGAGGAACAATAGCCGTTATGAACTCCTGCAGTCTGTTCTTCAGGGAAAAATACCAGGAAAGAGAAGTACCGGTAGAAGAATAACTTCCTGGCTAAAAAATCTAAGAACATGGACCTCCAAGACAACTACAGAGCTAATCCGAGCATCAACCAGCAGAGACAACACAACCAAGATGGTTGCCGACATCCGGAATGGATAGGGACCAGAAGAAGAAATATCTTACAGTATGAACGAAGACTTTATCTGCTTGTGGTTGTAGTGAAATTTTCACGGGTGTGCCACTACATTGTGTTATTAAAATACGACTGTATCTGGGCGCGGAAGACGGTCATAACCACGCGTGATGTAACAGTCAGTTGAGTAGTACAGACAAATTTACACTATAATTTGATCCAGCCGTCGGAATATTGTGTTTTTACAACACAATTCGGCAGTACACCTGTGAAGATTTAAATGTCTAAATTCTGCCGTTAAAACGTTAAGAATTTAAAAAACACTGAGATGTAGTACTGATGACAAAAATAATTTTGAATTCTCAAAAATATAATTAAAAACACTGAAACAAGAAATACCATTGTTTACTCATTTTTACGAAAAAGAAAAATTTGTTTTCCACTAGCTATACTGTTTGGTTTTCACTCCTTTAAAAATAGCATTAGCTCTTTCCAACCATTCAGCTATCTCTTTGCTTCTTAATTATGGTATACGCACAAAGCAAGATGTTTTGAAAGTAGTAATCCTAAGTTCGTAAGTCATGTACGGACAACGCAGGATAAACACGACACTCAACTGAAATCACTAACAGGCTTGACTGAACGTTAATTGACCACCCATGCTTCGCAAGAGAAGTTTGCAAGGCACTAAGCAATCGAGGCCACCGATTTAAAAAAACTTATGTCCCACTATACGTATCTGGTTCGTCATCAATCACGCGTGTAGTGCTCGCAAGGTTAAGGACATCAGAATACGAATGTAAAACGTGATTAATGCTGTACGTGATATAAAATGATAGGAATACTACATCACCAACATTCGAGTTAAGCATCGTATATGCACTTTACAATGAGACGTTTTAGCAGCGCATAAATTCTCCAAAAACAATGTCGCCATAACTGCATGTTAGCCAACAAGGACAACGCCAGTAAGAAGGGCGTGATGTCAGGAACTAAGTCAGCATGTATTCCATCTAAGCGCTGACTTGCATTAAGGAATATTGCAATAAGACACCCATGAGCTTGCCTCACAGCAAAAGTAAGTCGCGACTTCAAACAATACAAGACGCCTGAAAGATCGAACGACTCATAACCATCATAAACATGTGTTGGTCGTAATTCAGACGAACAAATTTCTTGCCTTATTCTCTAGACGAACAGCAAAGCCGTTTATCAGCTCAGAAAAAAATAAAAAATCATTGGATCAAAATTTTATAATTTCTGAGATTTTTTTGGGACCTGGCGAAAATATGGCAAAAATGATCTAGAAAAATAACCTATCGTCCTCCGAGTCGGTGTATTGTGGTTTGATCGTTTCGCAAGCTACACAAAATATTCAACTCCTCCTTCTTTTTGATCTGTACTGTACAATCAGAGTCTTCTTCATAAAGTATTTGATAGATATCCTACGGAATATTAAAGAGAATATACAGCAAAACATTATTTTATTTTAGTTTGGTATAACGAAAGGAAAATACGAGCTACAGTAGCATCACTTACCTTAATCCTTTCCAACCCATCCGTAATGAGAGCTCATTGTCAAGTCGCCGTTTTAACACTCCACCACCACTGGAATTCTGAACTGGTAGTTCCCGTATAGCTGTGTCAGACCTAATGCATTTGCATCACGGCTGAAATTCTCGTCTTGAGTGTCTGATTTTCAACCACCACGGTACTACAACGAACTTTTCTAGTCTTATGATTTCTTCTGCTTCAATGTCATGGAAGATAGCGCGGTTGTTTTCAGGTGATAGAAGTTATGGACATTGACTCAGGGTCAGCGTTGCCACGATACGTCCGGCTGCGTTTCTGATTGTTGAAACGAGTTCGTATGAGTCCGCTTTATTCGGAAGATTTACATCCGCCTGCTTCACACTGTCTACTGCAACTGATTACTAATAGAAGCGAATGGGAACGTTGGAATTAATAACTTCAGTGTCAAAAACACCCCTCTTCTTTACCATTCAGGTATCCATTGAAGACGAAATATTTCTGTGAGTTATTCTTCCCGAGTGTTTTATGGAACCTGGTGGGTAAGCTGTAAGGCTTGGTTCTGGAATTCTGGAGGACACCGCTTAAATTCCCGTCCAGCCATCCCGATTTCCGTTTTCCATGTTTTCCCGAAATCGCTTCAGGTTTATGCCGGATAGTACCTTCAAAAAGTAATGGCCAATTCTTTCCTGTTTTATGTCTTCAGTCCTCTCCCACATCTAATGACCTTGCCGTCGAAGAGTCGTAAAAAATGAAACCGGAGTGATTTAAAATGATTTCAATCTGAATATCCAGACCCAAATTCCATTAATCGATATTGATTTTAAAAATGGGAAATAGGGTTTTATCATCAAGTTGCTGGGGGGAAGAAATCCTTCTGGGAGGCTCAGATATGGCGGTGTTCCAATGATTTTACACTGAAGACCCCTTCTTTAAGAGTCAACTAAAAACCAGCAAATGAATATCACGACTGTTCTGTTCAGGTTATTCGCCGTCGATATTGGCGGAACTGTCAGTCATATCGCACATGTCCATTTTCAGCTGTACTCCGCGAAACAGTATTGGCTTCGAAATGTAGTTTTCATGAGGTTCGTGCTGTATGAGAAATGTGTGGAGCTCTCAAGGAGTGACATTTCCGGCGTGGAAAATTGCGTCAACATTTCACCCAAGCTGACTGCACTGTCAAGCGCGAGGCTCGTGTGCTTGCGGAGGTGCGCGGCTGATTGTTTGCTGATAATTACCTCAACTATTTGTCACCGCAGCCACACAGTAGGCCCGTGGTGGGGAGCGGCCGCTTGCTGCGTGTCTGCGGCTGTTCTCTGTTTGTAGTTGATAATGGGAAACGCCACGCACTGATAACGCAGAGCTGAGCGCAAATCCGGTGGAGACTCCTCCTGCCGCGAGGCCTGTTATCTCGGCGCTACAGCTCGGAAACCCCAGGAACACTGGCCGCAATACCTTACCTAAACACACATCACGATCTTCAAATCACGCGCATTGATTTCAGGCTATCATATCATCACTTAGCGAATGTTTTAGTTAACAACTGAAAAGTTAAAAGTCTATTTGCTGTGGGTTCATGCTTTTTGGCTAATACAGGTCTATACCAAAATTAGTAGGACTGATTTTTTTTTTTTAATTTTTTATTGAAGATATCTTTACAATTCCTTAATCCTCTTCGAAATAGCACCCTTAGGCAGCTACACGCCAAAAATTACGTTGCTGCCATTGGCCATACGCCATCTGGAAGTCAGTTTCGGGGATGCTGTTGAGAGCCCTCGTCGATGCTGCTTCAACGTCCTGGATTGAGTCAAACCGCTGTTCCTTCAGCTGCCTTTTCATCTGTGGGAATAAAAAAAAAAAGTCAGTTGGAACCAGATTGGGACTGTAGGCGAGGTGCAGCAACGTGGCAACGACTAAATCGGGCCAACAGTTGCCTTCTTCATCCTCCCGTCCAATGAAGGCTCGCATGAGCAAATCAAAGATCAAGACAATGCTGATCGTGTTTTTTTTTACCGTCGCGGGGTGATTCATAAGGAGTTCGTTTCCCCTGGGGAAACTGTCAATTCGAACTTCTAAGTGCAAGTCCTAAACCGCCTGCGAGACCGAGTGAATCGCGTCCGACAAGTCATCTCCGCCAACTGGACTCTGCATCACGACAATGCGCCGTGCCAAGGCGCGCCGTCATGAGCCAACTGTTGGCCCGAATTGACATTGCCGCGTTGCTGCACCCCGCCTACAGTCCTGATTTGGCTCCATCTGACTTTTCTTACTCACATGGATGAAAAAGCAGCTGAAGGAACAGCGGTTTGACTCAATCCAGGACGTTGAAGCAGCATCGACGAGGGCTCTCAACAGCGTCCCCGAAACTGACTTCCAGATGGCGTATGGCCAATGGCAGCAGCGTAATTTTTGGCGTGTAGCTGCCTAAGGGTGCTATTTCGAAGAGGATTAAGGAATTGTAAAGATATCTTCAATATTTTTTTTTTTTTAAATCAGTCCTACTACTTTTGGTATATACTATGTAAGTATTTCTGGAATTGGATTGTCGTGGAATATTATACCCTTATCATCCTCAACTGGCGGCTGAAGGTTATGTTCCCCTTGCCCCACTCCTCGCCTCATCGCCCCCTCGCGTTACCTATCCCTCCCAGCATTCCGCTGAGAGCAGGCAGGCGGTCACTGTTTCCACTTCGCATATAGCGGTAAGGGCAGCGGAGTGGGGATAGATCAGACTGACCTTGAGCCGCCTCTTTTAACTGAACGCACTATAGTGGAAGATAGATAGTTGTGAAATGTAAAAGAAGAGAATTTAAGGCCATAACTGGTTATTTCCTACTTTATCTCACAAGCAGAAAGAATGTAACAGAAAGGATTGGTCGACCGAGGAAACGTAGAATACAACAGGAGATGGTCTCGATGAACCGTTTGACATGCTGATACGGATTTCCATGGTTTCCCTAAATCTCTCAAGGCGAATGCTGGGAAGGTTCCTCAAGATTCTTCTCATTACCGCTGTATCTCTTCCCATGCGTCTACGTATACACCCCTGGATATGTGCAACTAATCCTCCGCCACCTACTCTATAATGGAATCGTGGAGTTACAGCAGCCTTATGCCCGGACTTTTATGTTTTCGTTTCTCTGAACCGAATTCCCAACAACTGTGTTTATCCTCTTTCGTTATTACAATTTCACGCCAGTGATATGTGGACATATCTCTTTCACCCAATGTAAGTCTTTAAATTTCATTTTCCTTTCCTAATTATTTTAGTGGTATTCCGTTACTTGCAACACATCTCAAGACCCTTTCGTTTCGTAAGTTTCCATTCCATTTTTATTTTATATTTTTTTCCATGTTACTGGCAAGTAAACATTTCGTATCCTTCTTACTGTCTATGTCTCTAATTTCTATATTTAATCTATACCTAACTAATGATGAAATTTAATATTAATACTAAATACATTTTGCTACACATTATTATGTTCCTCCTATTAAAGCTTTCTTTACCGTCGTCTGTCCTTTTTTTACTCTCCCACTTACGAATGCACTTTGCTGTTATCATACATCTTAAAACATTTTAATCAGATTTTTTCTTTCATCTGTTAACAATTCTATTTGGTCTTAAAAATGTAAGCTATTATTTTTCTTCTAAATACTGAAACACCTTTTAAGATGAGAGGGTAACTGTAAATAATTTTCTATAGTTTTTAGAGTAAAACTCATCATTTGTGAAAATGAATTTCACAACAATTCTGAACAGATGTTTTGCGGGAAGCTAACACGCTCACTAGTGAAGAGTTTAATTACCAGTGGTCAGAGAGGAGAAACAATTGGATGCGCAGTTCCATTAGGTCAAACAGCAAACGCTGTTGTTGGAAGCTTGTTTTTTACCCGCAGCTAGATGCATGATTAAAATTTAACGCAGAGCTCCAAAAGGCTTTTTTAAAATAATTGATATTAATGCCTGCAATTTCTTTTAGAGAAATTTTATCGAATTCCAATTTATAAATTAAAATCACCTTTGCTGTCAATCTCTGCGTATGTACAATGGATATTTAAATCCCAATAAGTTCTATAGTCGATATAGGTTTTTTTTTTTTTAAAAAAAAGTCTTTTTGCAGACTGTAAGAACATTCCTAGCAGAAATCTTGGGTATTTCGTATTATGTAATTCTCTTAAGAAAATTTTAAGTTACCTACAATGAAAACAACATGCAGTTAATATGTGAAGCCATCAAAAAACTTTAAAACAATGTTCATTGTTGATAACAAATACAGTACTAGATATTAAAAATATGGAATAAACAATTAAAAGACCATTTTGTGTGATAATACCTTTCTCCATAACTCGGAATTATATCAGCAATAAAAGAGTAAAGGAGTACATGTTTAACGTTTCTATAATGTGCGCTGTTCCGTATATTTATTGGAAATTGTTGTGAATCTGAAAATTTCTCCCCTCTGAAATAAATATTTCATGCCTTTGATACATTTAATTATATATGTCTTCTTTCGACTGATAATAATTCGCTGGAAGAATGGATTCATTTTGCAAAATATAACATTTCTGACTTGGTTATAAGTTCTTTACCATTTTTATCAGTAAAGAAGAATCAGCACTTCTCTCCATGAAAATGAGATCCTGGTGATAGTATTTCTTTTTAGTGCATTCTGTATTAATCTAAAATGTTGTTATAAGATAACTCTTACATATATTTTTTGTGTGTTTTGTCTTCGGCGTCAGTTTCCTTACAGTCAAATGTCTGTTTTTAGTGATAGAATACCCCTACAACTGGATGCGGTCAATTTTTCCCAGCAAATTTTTTTTTGGATAATTGATGTCACTAGTGCAATAATTTGTCATTTTCATTAGAAACACACGACAGTAAACATTTCATTATCAGTCCCCTTTTAGGGACATTTCAGCTCCACGGGCAATGGTGATCCAATGACGACGCATATCCTCCTACATCGTCCAATTATGAAACTGTATTCCAGGTTTTTTCCACGCGGCATACACTCTTTGCTCCATTTGAAAATATTTGTTGGAAAAGATTCAGGTATTCGCAGCCGAATTCTTGCATCAGCTTGGAGACAATTATTACATAATAGAAAGAAAATGGAAAGGAAGAAAAGTGGGTGCAGTTCTACTGAGAAAGATGATATTTTGAATTAGTTTATCAACTAATGAGAGATTATAATGCAAACCCCTTGTTTTTTTTTTTTTTACTGCGCTTATAGTACCAAAAATGATTCACTAACGATTTAGAAATAGTACTTCTATTAAAAAATTCTAAAAAGTCGGTGGAGGTAATCCTCTTTTTTTTTTTACTGGATAGCGCAACTCAAAATTTATGATATGTGGTTAACAATACCAAGGACATCAGATTTATTACTTATTACACTAAGAAAAATCTTGTATCTACAATCAGTAAACTAAGAAATTTTGCCTTCGCGAATGTGCACAGATAGGGCTGTTAGAAAGTTTTTCGACAGTTTGACATGCCGAAATTCTCGATTTTTTAGTACACGCTTTGAAAGTAAGAACAAGAAAAACATACCGCACCGATATACCTTCATTCGTACGTCACTAAACCTTAACAGAAAACTTTTCCCATATGCACCACTTTCTAAATTTAACGTTATCTTTCGAATACACTGGAGGGTCTCTAGTACGTTAGTTATGAAGTATTTGTATACCCATAGTTTCTGCTCTTCCAAAGTCACCTCACCATTCCTCCACCACTTCACTCCTCCCCTGGCGTGCGGTGGCTGTCATTATACCTTGTCGGTCGCCGCACCGTCGGGTCCACTTTGCCCGACATCCAGCAGCCTCGTAATTGTCCGCGACGCTTTCCAAACTTGCCGGAAGCTCTCCGTCGCCGCTCCGATGGGAAGAACACGAAGTTACCCTCCCGGGTCCGTGTGGTAGGTCGTAGCGTATTGCCGGTTTGGCGTCCCTCTTTCTCCCAACCGTCTGGATCCCAGAGCGCGGGGCAAAGTTCTGCAAACTTCAGAGAGTTATAAGCGGATTAAACCGATCTGCTTGGTGGTGTGCGTCTTGATTAAATATCTACTACAGACTCAAGGATATGTCTTCAAGTCTTCTCACCTGTAATGCGTAAGGTAAATCGGCAGCTGCTGATGCTCCACATGTTGCTTAAGCTAATAAGATTTATTGCTGTGTGTTCTGAAATCAATGAGACGATCAGTGAGGAAGAACACCAAGTCTAGTGACTAGTATCCTACGTTCTGTCACGGCTTTCTAGAGGACTTAAACTCCAAGTACAACTAATCAGATTTCTGTATTCCTTGGTTTACTGATGCGAATGCCAAGATGTACCGTTACAGAAGTTCATGGCCGATGTAGTTCCAATTCCGTGTATTCTATACTCTCCTTATCCTCACGATCGTCGAATTTATTGGATATTATAGTTAAGAAACAACGTTCTTGCGTTCGTATTATACTCACCGCTACACATGAATACCTAATAATAATTGAAGACATTAAGTTGCCAATGGAAAGGTACTATTGGGAACCCAAGAATCGTAGGTGGATTCAGATATAAAGGGGGCAAAAGAGTATACCTGAAAGAAGGTCCCAAATTTGGGAGAAAAGGACTCTTTGATGTGAAAAACGACGAATGCTGTAACACAACCAATAAAAGAAAAGAAAATACTGTCTACTGTAGAGAAATGGCAGGTATAAATATTGAAAAATTTCACTTTAAAATACTATGTTGTGTTCAAAAGAGTCCTAGATTTTTAGTTACTCGCAAATACTTTTGAAATCAGTAATGATAGCACTCATTTCTAAATTTTAGGAAAAACAGTCTGCAATCAGATAATAGATCTATTCTAAATCAGTCTGGCCAGACGATTGAGATTGACTAGACCTTTTTTTCACTTATGGCTTTAGCCCCGTCGACGTCGATGTCATTAAAGGCGGGATGGAACTGGGGACAAGGAACGGGAAGGAATTTGGTCATGGCCTTTTGAAGCAAGCATCCCATCATTCGCCTGGAGTGATTTGGGAGAAACCAAGGAAACCCAAAATCTGGATGCCCGTGGTTGACTATAAAGATTCCTCAAAGATGAACATTAAAGGAAACTCTCGTCCAATGAAATCATTCCGTTACTTACATTGAACAAACTAAAGCATTATAAAAGTTGGGATATAAAACACTCTGAGCATTTTTATAAAGCTTACATTAGCAAAATCCTTGAAATAATTACCGGTCTAAAGACTTATTGATATGATTTAACATTAATTAATCGAGGAGTGAAATTACAAAACTGTGAAGCAGTGTTTTAATACGATTATCATATCACCATCGGATCCACTACGGAAAGGTACTCTTTCAATTTACACATTAATTAAGAAAATTAGCTTTATATTTAAAGAACAAATGGACAAAACATAACTGTAACATAGAAGAATTCAAACTACTTGCCTGAAACTAACGTATTGACAGATTACGCTAACCTGAAGTTTAGCGACCACGATGGACCGTAGCAACGTAGTTGAAAACTGGGAATAGATAAATCATTCACAAGCACGCAGTAACGATCAAAAAATTCTGGCCACGGAGAAAATGTATTATGCAACGATTCAAAGGATTTACGCTTGTATCTCACGCAGAGCGAACTAGCAGCCACACAAATTTCAACAGCAACTTCATCGCCATGAAAGGAAGTGAAAAAATATTGTTTTACACGCTTGTACCGCAATAACGAAACTCCACTCCACACTCCAGTAATTGGAATTTTTTCTGGGGCACTCATTCTGAGCATGCGCACAAAAAAACAATTTTTACTTTTTTTCCTCTCTTTTATTTTCCATAAATATCCGACGCTGCGTTCCGTTCATGACGCATGCCGCGTGAGTCAGTACGTTCAGAAGTAACAGCGTCCCAATTAACCTAATGAAACGTAGTACTGGCTGGAAGCGAAAACTCATTACGGTGTTGTATGCGCACAGGCCGCGCGTCAGTTGCCCCTGCATTGCGAATTACCCCACTTCGTTTCATCATAGCAAGTGTTTCTTCACGGAAGTCGTAAACAGCTTTTGATGGAACTTGTAGTATCATTCAGACGATGAGTTCTTTCACATCCACTGCTGCCGTAGCTGTTTGCAGCATAGATCATGAGGTATTTTATATACCATGTGAAACTAGTTGATCATTTTTTCTTATATTTTCTTGTTTTATTTTTCTCGATGGGTAGCCGCATATCTCAGGCAGTAGAGCGACTAACCCAGCCCGGACGACTGGAGTCCGATCCCCGACGAAGTCAAGGATCCTTCCACTAAACTGAACGTCTGGAACAGCCCTTTCCCCCCTCCCCCCCACCCAGCTTGCTATTAAAGAAGTACCGTAAGGGAAAATCCACGGAAAGGTAAAGAAAAAGGGCCGGACCGTGTCTCTGACCACGGAACGTCCACCCTAGAGCCGACGGTAAGGAAATAGAAATGTGTAGCTCTGCCTCCGCTAATCCTACGGGAATATGGCTTGAAAGCTGTTAAAACCCACTGCCTTTGCCTCTTTACCCTATTTTTTCGGTTGGAGGTGAGGGGGTGAGATGTAAGGTTTTTTTATGACTTCATACCTCGTCGATCTCGAGGTCATTAGAGGTGGGATGGAACTGGGAACAAGGAACGGGAAGGTATTCGGCCATCGTCTTTTTTTGAAGGAAGCATCCCGGCATTCTCCTGGAGTGTTTTGGGGAAACATTGTAAAACCCAAATCTGCATGCCCGGACGGGGATTCGAGCCGTCGTCCTCCCGAATACGAAGCCAGAGCGCTAACCGCTGACCCACCACGCTCCGTAGAAGTAACGGTGTTGCCGATTGTTTGTGTGTTCGTATATAATGAATCTTATGAATACAGTATATCAAAAGCTGGATCACAACTAAACGGTAAGTACAGATCTTCAGTTGCCGCAGTTTCTCTTCAAGTGAATGATGGAGGATTAGCCGCACTGTACATAAAAACAATCGCGGTCCTAAACAAGATTATCCAGGTAAAGGTTGCAATGTTCCGCAGCCTCGTGGATATCCTGGCAAGCGGTCACCAGAATGGCAAGGAACCTGTCTCAGCAAAGACCTGCCAAGGAAGCGCTAAATCGCAATGAACCTTGTTCCTCCCTTTGTTCGATTCAGGTCACTCTCGTAAACAAGTCCAACGTAACTCAATGTTTAGAGTCATAACGACGATTTTCTGACTAGGCAACTCTACCTACATTCGCATTCTTTGGTGTCAATTCACCCTCTATTTGTGACAAAATGAGAACAGTTGGACATCTCCTGAGTTGCGTAAGTATTTGTGCCAACACAATACGCAATATATCAATGACAAACAAAAGCCTTACAGGCCACTGGCCAACCTCTAGTATCTTAAAAAAAATCTGCTACTTTCGCTTCTGGCGTCCCATCCACTCAATAGAACCGATTTCTTTTTGTCTCCGAACATGTCAAACCCCCGCTTCTTCCAAACATTAATAACCCTGATTTTCTGGTTTAATCTTCCCAGCAATAATGTTGCTGCTATTCTCTCCACAAAACCATAAGATCATTCATATTGCAAAGAACGATGGAAAATCTGCCCAAGAAGTGTTGCTCTTCAAAATTACTCCATAAACATTCTCTTACAAATATCAATGTCATCTGAAAGAACCGTTTCATATCGAGACATGTAAAACTCAGACGACTTAAGGCTACAGTATTTCCGGCTTTTTCTTATGGCACAGAAAAAGTGACAATACAGGCGAAATTGTAAAAGAAACGTGGGCATTGGAGAAAAAATCAACACCTCCATTCTAAACGAACCGAATCTGTTGAAGAGTTTATCCTCCATACGCTACCAACGAATTCTAAAGTTCTTTGTATATGTTGTTCGGCGACATAAATACAATTTGGAAAATAAATCACTATCCAAGGAAAAGATAAAATTCAACAATCATATGGAAGATATCCAACCGCCGACTCTATGAGACCGAGCAAAAACCAGAGAAAACGATAGCTCAATTATCCCGAGAAGCAAAATATTGAAACTAGTCGAGAAAGATCATGTGGCGTACCATGTGATGGGTCACAACTTTCAATTCTGAAAGATGAGTGACAGAAGCAGAATTCCATTACAAACCACAACTCCCAGTACCTTGAGAGCAGGAGACAATGCTCGGAAGGTTGATAACTTTGCCAATAAGCAGCGATTAAAGTATTTGTCTATGTTTCGTGGGGACCAAATGGAGCTGTCTAGACTGTTACAAGTCAGAAGGCACATTTCGGCAAAAGTTCAAGCATTCATTATAGATGCTGACAGCACAAGGCTGGCCAGTTCCAGTTGTGTTATTACTGCCGCACATTAAAAAGAAGGGTATTAATTATAAATAGGTAATGAGATTGACAAACATTTCAAACTAATACTTACCTTGTACTTAAACAAAACGTGCAGGAAAATTGGCAACAATGATAATGTGCTCACTGACCAGTCCCACCCCCATTTCTGTAGTTATACCGACCCATAGAGCAGTTTAATAGAAGTTTTTCTATCGGCTTCAAGGCTAGATGTAAGGCCTTGGTGATGTATCCGATAGACAAGTTTCAAAAACAGTAGAGAGTCCAGTTTGACATCTACCAGTATAAGCCATCACTAACCACAAAACTTGAAAGCTCCAGTTTGCATAGACAGTATAGAAGGAACTTGAAACATCTGAGATTTTTGTTTTGTTTTGAAAAAAAGATGTTTCCAAATGGGTTATGAATCATCATCTCCTAGGATCACACGGGAAATTTACAAGTGACTTTCGTTAAATGTCGGAAGGAATAATATTGAATTAATCTAAACCATCACTAAATGGGCGTGTGCGTATCGAACAATTTTAAATAGAGTTCCTCCATGAGTAATGTTGTCCTTCTGATATAAAACGGTTATAAATTAATTCCCATAAATGAGAAGCTGTTTAAACTATAGCATTTGTAAACTGATGTGTTATCAAAGACAGCCTTCATCACCACTTTGCATGTGGTGAAGCAGAACGTATCTGAGTATAGCTCAGATCAAAATGTATGGAACTACAGCACGTAGCATTTCAATACATGAAATCTTCAGTCTGGATAAGGCCCGTTTACCTGCACGGTGGGGTATACCGTATGGAACTACAGCACGTAGCATTTCAATACATGAAATCTTCAGTCCGGATAAGGCCCGTTTACCTGCACATTAGGGTATACCGTATTGAATATTTGTCGGGAACATGAAAAACTTAACTAGGATACACTTCCTTTATAGAGAGGTAGAACATCAGGAAAACAGCAACTCCACAGTACATCAACTTATAAAGATTAAAGTTTTAAGGACCCTATGATGATACTCCGTAAACTTGGCGGAAGGCATAATTTTTCAGGTTTCTGGCTACCCCACAAAAGGCGGCACATTGCAGATATGGGACTGCTTCGACAAGCATATGTTGGAGATGATTGAAAAGATCAACCTCAGATTGTCAAGGATTTTTAAATAAAAGTGTTGTCGTGAGTTGTTATTTGTGATTTTCCTTTTATTCTGTTTTGAACAACTTCAGTTTTCTGTTAAACATTTCGTAGAAAAGTCAAGAAAAAAAAATGGAAATTACAAAAATGAGGATCTGATAAACGCATTAAAATATTCCTGGATTTGAATTGCGTGGATGGCATGTTATGTTCATAGAACGGGTAAGATTGTTTGAAACTTGTAACCTCTCGACGTAATCGAAAATCGATTGGGGCTATATCCGTTAGGGAATATTGTTGGGGGGTGGGGGGTTGATCTCAACACCTTCTGATCACTCTGCACTTTTCATTAAAGACTGTATAAACTTTATTTGAATGTGCAGACCTTTACCATAAAGTGCTCGCAAATCCCTGAAATGAAGAAGCAGGTGTGTAGAGATCAGCATTGGTAATAAATAACATCTATTTATTTGTAAAATTTAAATACGCTAATGTGAAACAGATAAGCAAATGTAAGATGTGACACAGCCGTCCCGCAGGATACATTACTATTAATGCTATTCTTTGTAAAAAGAAAGGTAACTAAGCAAATAAAAAGCTTAGTGGAATGAAGTTTCGAACGAATGTAGTATTGTGATCAGTATAAACGCTGACGATTGTCCAGTGAAAAATGTATAATTTGAAGCGTTTCATCCGAAAAATGTTGAATGAAAAATATGATAACTGTTAGTCGGATGCAAACAAATCCGTAATAAACCACTTATTTGTTGATTATTTCTATAGGCCTCGTCTACGTCGAGGTCATTAGGCCTCTTTTCCACTACGCGGCTAGCCGCGGGCGGCTGGCCGCGCGCGATTGTTATTTATTCAGTTATTGCATTGACCATACTCATTGACGCGACCGCGACTTGGCAGTCGTCGCGACTGCAAAAGAACACGCGACTCGAGCAGCCGCGCGCGACTCAATAGCAATGTAAAATTACTGTGCCTTTCACACTGCGCGACTAACCGCGCGACTGACCACCTTTCACGCACAAAATTACGCAAAATACACGTAGCTTACGCTATCTATAGAAAAAATCTATGTATGCGTTTAAAGCTCTGTAAAATATACGCCATTTGAAAAGAGATGGAATGGGATTAATTGCAAGACAGGAAGAAGGTGAAGAGAGTCATGGGTGTGTACAACTCGTATATTGGTGAGGAGACATGGAAAGATATTGGTGTAAGAATGAAAAGTAATGCATGGAAGGGAAAAGATGACCATGACCACAAGCTGGGACTCGATTTCAGGCACAATGTTGTAGGAAGATTCTCTTCTTTAGGTAAGGGTGTCAGGGATTGGAATAAGTTACCAAGAGAAATGATGAATAATTTAACAAAAAGTTGAAAGAATATAAATTTAAAATATGTAGAGTGCGAATGTAGGTGGATGTAGGAAGAGGGGAAATTGCCACCGGAGCGTGAGCTCTATTGCAATTTAATTCAATTAATTATACCAAATTTATCGCCTTACCTGCAGTTAAAAACTCTTTTTTGTTGTCAAAGTTCGCCCTCTTTACGGACGCAAAACTTTATCAGTTAGTTAGAAAGGATCATCACCGACGAAAACATAACGTATCGGTGTGTTCTTTTTATAGTATATATTATATCCAAATATAAATGCGACACTGCATTTTCCGTAAGCTCCGACATCAATGCAAAAAACAAAGGATCTATTCAAATCTATATTTTCGTTTTCTTTTTGTTAACATCATTTATTTCTTCGACATCCATTTTGAAAATGAGCTGGTTTGTGGAATACAGCCGCGCGCGCAATCGCTACAACAGTCGCTACAAAACTAGCCGCTAGCGACTGCGATCGCCCGCGACTAGACGCGTAGTGGAAAAGCAGCCTTAGAGTCGGGAGAGTGGGGCAACAAACAGATAAGGCCCTGGCCTATTGAACGAATCATCCCCGCATTCGACCACGGAAAAACTAAATCTGTAGCGATGTGCTTAGATCAGCATAAACTAGGATCATATGGATGCCGAACCAACTGGAGTTTACTACCGTGTAATATATTACGTTGACCTGACGTGAAATCTTGATTTGAATATACCTCCAACCAACCAGGAAAGAAAGAACGGTGATACTATGTGCTAGGTGGTAGGAAGTTGTTAATCCGCTTCCGAAGTAGAAATTCCGATGTGTGAATTTGTGTTGTGAAACAGAGACAAAAACCATTTAGTTAAAAGAAGTGACAGAAAAGGAATATGGGAATTAAGTTTTTCTCGGCGTATGGATGAAATGAATTTTTCTCGGGTTATCTGCCGGATTGTATATTTATTTAACTCTTTATACAACCTTTCGGCATATACCTCCGTTGCCTTCATCAGTTTAGCCGGGATTCGCTCGCAAGGCGTTCACTGCCTTGTAGCTGTGTATGACAGCTAACCTGATGAAGGCAACGGAGATAGTTGCCAAAACGTTAAATAAAGATATAATCCGGCAGAAAACCGGAGAAATAATCATTTCAGAAAAGGAATAGTTTGTGAAACATATCTTCTTTCTAGCAAATTGAAGAAGTCAGTGATCAAATTTTTTTAACTTAATAAGTTTATTGGATAGTTGTTGATCAAAGAGTTGTATTGTTTATTTTTTTATTTTTGCAGCTAATATCGAGAAAAGAGGTAAAACATTACTAAATGAGTGAAGTTGCTGAAATGTATAAGTAGCTTTAGAGTAATAGTTATTCCGCAATCGTTCCACACGGATGACTGAATGATACTTTCAGAAAGCTGCCCGTAATCATTTACTGGCTAATGCTCTCGACCAAACGTAAAGCCGCCAGCAAAATAGTTATAATTACCAAACGTTGTTGATCATTAAACTAGCAGCCAGTACCAAGTAAAAGTGTAGAATCCAAATACAGTTGCGCTTACTACCAATTAAACTCGGGATTATTGGTACCGATAGAAATAAAAAGTTAGCGGAAATGTGACAGAAAATTTCATCTCTCATGTAGATAGAGATTAAATTGCAATACATTATTTCAATTATTAGATATTACGCTAAATAAGAGGCTGCGAGACTAGATTTCATTTCTATTTAGTAAAAAGCAGTAAATCTGTGCTAAATCCGGAGTAAATATGCTATTTGACATTTTTGTTCCTGTGACTTGGTGACAGAGATTTAGTAACTTCTCGCTAAGCATCTCACAATCTTGCTAAACTGACTAATAAATAATTTGGTTTTGAGAGTATTTTTGTGTGAAATCGTTTAAAAATCATACATCTTTATTACTTTGTTGATTCACTTTCGGATAACAGGTACCACCACTATGTTCAAGATGCGTGTTTTTTCAGTCCACCAAGATGTAAATTAAATTCTTAAGTAAAATTATATTGTTTAATTCTTATTATTTTTCATACTACATTTGCAGTATTCTTTTGTTATGAAGGTAATGAAAAGGAAAGCATTACACAATTGTTACTATGTATAAAATTGTATTTTTCAGTCGAAAACGTTTACCATAGATATGTAACTAAGATCACTCTGCATTATTTTCAGATAAATGTGTAACGCGCACAGTGTATTAAAACTTTAATTAATCGTATTAATTCCACTTAACCTGATGCTATGTTACTCCTAAGATCGTAAAGCCTCAGACAGAGAGATATTTTGCAAGGTGGGATTTCAGGATGGGATATCGGAATGTAGTTCGAAAAGCTGTCACGGCGATGTGTGAGTGCCCGTTAAAAGCATTTGAGAATGGGATTTCCGAGACCGCCGTGTTGACAGCCCTGATATATGCGAAGCGGCGCGGCGACTGCTTTTGTTCAAAGGACATGCTAGGTACCTCATGGATTACGACCGTGAAAAAAGAAATCAACGCGTCGAAAATTCAGGAAATTTTTTTTCTAATGTGGTCGCAGGAAATATTTTTTTTTACCCGTAGGCATATAATTGAGTATTGACCGTTTACTTGCAAAGTGAGTCGGTTTATATATAGTGCAGTGCAAAAATTTGAATGGTATTGATTGCTGACACGTAAACATTTTTATCATTTCACAGCAAACCATCAGTAAAGTTGCAAATATAAAAGATGTTGCTGGTTTACTAGTCATCGTATTCATAAGTTTCACAGTATATTAAGCAGCGTCTATATTCTGTTCTGCTGTTATGCGGTTTTAAGCTTGAGCAGAAGTGATTATTAAGTATGGTGAGATGGTGAGCAAGTAACGGGAAGAAGTTCGGCCATGGCCTTAAGAAGGAACCAGCGTGGCATTCACCTGGAATGAACCAGTGGAACGCTGAAATATGGATTTGCAGGAACAGAAATCGAAGCATTGTCCTGAATGTGAGGTCAGTGCATTACCACTCACCTACTACGCTCGATATCAGGAATCCACAACCTGAAAAGACGGTGTGTTTGCCGTACTGTCAGTGTATCCTGTGCTCAGGAGCAGGATAACTCCTTGATGATAATTTTAGACTCGGGACGACATCAGAAACGTTGAGCAGAAGACAGATAAATGCCGATAATAGATCTTCATATAGTATTCTTAGCAAATTTGGTCGAGATGGATCGATAACATTATCTTTGTAGATTAAACAGATTTTAATATTGATACTAACAAATTATCGTAAGATACTTGAACCACTTCACGTTACTTGAACCACCATCAGGAATGGAATTTTATGAAATTATGGAATTACCTTAATATTAGAGTCTTCCACACACTACAGAAGGTTGGGATCCTGATGGTGAGGTTGATTAAAGTTTTAGGTGAAGACAGAGCAACACTCTGCTAAGAATTTATCAGTACTAAAGCCACAAAGAGTCATAGCACGAAACACAAGTAGCAAACGTCTCACAACATTACTCCACCGTGAGAATTCTTTTGTGAGAGATGGTGTGAATTATATAGGTCGCGTCTCATACTTGCTTTACGTAGCTGAGTGTAATTTCCGCCGCGAGGACAAAAGCTTGTCGGAAGTCGGGTGTCAGCAGGTGCGCTTTACGGAGGTGACACTGATGAAACTTCGCGGCTCACCACGTGTCACGCGGGAGTGTCTACCTAGCTGCCGCCTAACAGACGCCTCCTTTGTTGTATATTTCAGACGGGGATTATTGCACGCTTCTACGGCGGAGGAAAGGGGACTAAATGACAGCGCGAAACACTCTCCAGATTAGGCAGTCATAGGACAGACTATTGGATGTGTTTTGTGTTACTAACAGGAACTTACTACTGCTTTAACGATTCGTAGGTAGGAATAACCGGAGGTGATCAAATAAATAAAATAAAATAAATTTTTGTTTTTGTTTTTTTCGGTATCAAAAATTAGTTTGAACCTTCATCTCTAAAGGAATCTTTCATTTACTGTTATTCTCGTTCTTGAAGTGAAGGTATTACTATATATGTGCGCGCCATCCTATAGTGCGGGAATGTATTTGACAAAATTTGGAAACCATTTACCGTAAAAGATTTTTTTTTTAATTTAATGAACATTTTCTGAAAAAGTACTAAAGATAGTGATATATAATTTTTATATGTTCCTCTTTGATGCCCAATTTACATTTTAACACAGGATTACTGTAGTAAGTTCAGTAGTTAATATTAAATTTAGTAAAATATCATTTTTTTTAAATTGGTTGTTTAAAAAGAAATTTTTCCAATTAAACTAAAAACTAAATCAAAGTATTCTTCTGTCCTAACTTTAAAACTGGTTTACTCTATACGTTGACGAAGTTTTATGTGAGTATATTGAACAGTTCCCTCATAAATGACCCTCCCCCCTTTCCAATTCGCCAGCCTTAGTGATTTTTATGTATGTTATTCGCTAGTATCCCTTAATTTAAGGATCGCGGAATTTTATGCACCTGAACTCAATTTTAAAGATATCCCATCACAGAACTTTAATAAGAGATTACATATCAATAGGTTGTCTTCATTTATCTGTAGCATTTCCCCCAACCGCAGTATAGAAGCTATAGAATTTGATGCCAAATGCTTTCGTAGCATAAAATAGGGCAAGTGGGCGGTGCAAATAACAGAAATCGCTCTTTCGGGGTTTTACAAAAAATCCGGATTAAATTTTTTATGACGAATGAACAAAAACGATTAAAAGCGTTGATAACAGTTTAAGGATGTAAAATATTGAATTAATTATGAAATAAAATTGAAATTATAATTATAGCAGGTTTAGAAATAGAAAAACGAAGACTGTAAAAGGAGGGGGAAAAAAAAAGAACACGGGGAACAGCGCGTGAACCCGAATTAACAGCTTGATAATCAGAATCTTTCGGAAGAGTAGGACTGATTGGGCTGGCACCGGATTTCACCCTCTCCTCTCTTCCTCTTTCAATTCATAAAAATGATATACATAACACACACATCATCACAGTCATCCACACGTACAGTATCACATACTAACGCACTCTGGTAACTACCCAAGTTGATCTTCGCAAGACGGTTCCCACGGATAGTTACATTCTCAAGTAGCAGCCTACGCCCGGAATCGCGTATGACATCGTAAGAATAAGATGTTTCTGAGTAACCGTTGTAAAGTAACAGACTTAAAGCGAGGAGAATCTAGTAGTGGAAACAAGGAACTTTTCTGAAATTCTCTTTTCTCATAATCAATTTCTATAATACATGGTCAGATATTGTATATTATACCTAATACAACTGACAATATAGGGTAAGCATTTTCTGAAATGAATGATTATAGTGGAAATACAGAATCAAAATCTGAGCACCAACACATGTTTCATAAATACGTTTTATTTTATTTGAAAGAAATATTGTTATAAAGAGATCCATTAATGATTAGGTTATCTCAAAATATGTGTTAGCAGCAGCGTCATAATCAACACCAGAGGCAAGTCACGGCAGTGCCCTTTATTAGCCCTGCGCTAGTCGGGTTTCACCCACTAATTTGATCTTGCCAATCAGGCAGAACTTCAATTTCTTCCAATTAGAGGTAACTAATGACGTCATAAACTGTCATAACAGACGAGTAATGACAACTGGACTAAATATATCACAATAAATGCCAGAAACGTGAACTAAAATGTTGCATGAAACAGTTTAATTAAGTTTTTGTACAAAATTTGTAAATGCAATTTAAAATATTCTTCCCTTGAATATCACGCCACATTGCATTGCAATCTTAGGCTGTATGGGAAATGGGAGAAGAATTAGGAATATTTTCAGAAACAAGCAATTGTTTTCAAGCTTGGTGTAGTGAGAATGTTTTAATTCGAAAAAAAAATGAGTCAGGGACTTTAATAAATTATTTAGGGTTGAACAGACAAACAATTTAGAATGAAAATGTTCGTAATGGATAGCTACATGTCGGGAAATATTCTACTGAGGCACATGAAATTAATAGTTTCAAAAAAATTAAATAAAGAATATCTAGATAGGCGGAATAAAGGAACTGGCCAACATTTATCTGTATGCAGCCCTAAAATCACCGCAGTTAATATTATCAGTGCGCCGTAATGGGTTCATGAGCTTCATTTAATTTTTGTAATACAAAAGTATTGTATCCTCCCCTGGAAATTTTTGTTTTATATTTTACCTTTTATCTCAATATGTTTGCTTGCTGCTATTAATTTATGCTTTCTTTAACAGCTGATAACTTCTATCTTCTTCGTAAATACCTTTTATTTCTGTTACGTGTGTCAGTTTATGTTACCGGATTTAATTACCATTACTCTAGAGCAAGGGTGGCTTACACGCCTTGAACATTTTTTGGGCCGGCGAGATTCATCAAACTTTTACAAAATATGTTTATTTTATAATCGCCAAAGTAGTGAAAACCAATGTTTTAAAAAAATACATTATTTGTGCATCCATATATTCAAAAATTAACTGTCGAAATTATGATAAAAAATTAACTTTGATTTTAAAAAATTATCTTGCGAATACATGACAGATATTTATGAGTTTACAGTTATGAGTTCCCAGAATAATTAAATTATATTCACTCCAAAAAAATGACTGTAATGGGTCTAAATCTAATATGAGGGTATATAATTTTATATGCAGCCCCCGGAGTTATGATCCGTAAATAAGTACGGAGGAACTATGAGGGGATCACCTCCACAAATTTTTATATTTTAAAGTTTCTGGTTTATTCTGAAACACTGTATGAATTTTCACAAATATAATCAATATGATAGCATTATCTTCATGAAACAAATTTTTTATGGAAGCTAATAGGTTTTTTTTTTAAATAAAAAAATACTTTTATGTACGCATGTCTTCTATTTTGACTTAAAGACTTAATACCACGTTTATCAGAAGTATGAACGGTGTGGTGGCTCAGTGTTTATGGTGTCTGACTGGGGGTCGAATCCCTGTCTCGGCGGGTATTTTCAAAGGTGGTTACCTCGACCTTCTCCTCTGGCAAAGCTAGTTGTGTAATGTGAAGTACGCCAGAACTATTCCGGGGTTTGATTCCACGTTAAACTGTAGGTCCCCTGTGCCCGGTATGATTGCCGAGTTAGGTTAAGGCGGCTACGGCAGTAGCGGAATGCGCAGCCAGTAGACACCCTGTCATCAGGTCATTACGACCACACGGAATTATTATTATTATCATCAGATGTATATTTGATTACTTAGAACCTTCAAAACCTAAGGGAGAGCAACATTACACAAGAGAAAGAGAATGATTGGAATTATTTCATTTGTAGCTGGGTTCATGCCTTGTTGAGTCTAAGAGAGTTACCCATCGATAGACTTTCTATCAGACACTGCTTACTACTGTTGAACGACACACTGATCTATAACAAAATCTGGCGGCAGACACTGAGAGCGAGCTTAAGTTGAGGAGGCTTTCTAACCTTTCTTGGCTGACAGTACATGGAGAGTCAACCAATAGTCGCTTTCTTCTTCGATGATATTGTGAGTGGCAGTACCCTCCTACCTTGCATCCCCGAGGTGGTCTGGTAAATTATCTCTACCATAGGGGCTTTTGTGTACAAAAACCTTAGACACTAACCTATCCCTCTCTCTCAAAGCTCTAGACTTTGTTTTCAAAGTTTAACTTACTACATTTCATGATTTTGACGCAGTGTGCTTGGTACAAGCACATGTTCATCTCCGCCCACTAGCATGATAGTAGGTGCTTCTGAAGAAGACCAGCTTATGTTGGTCGAAACCGGTAAAGACTATTAGAATTATCGATGCAACTGGTTGGCTGTACTGTACATCTGTTCTACTACATTTCAGTTGAATGTAGTAAGTCTAAAACTTGTAATATCTTTCCAAACATATGTAATTATACCTACTCATGATATTAATATGTTTTCTCCCTCTCGATACATTAATTAATTTATACATAACTCTACACTTTAACGTTTTCGCTGTATTGCGTTCGTTATTAATTTTTTCTTAATATCAAATTTTCGGCGAACCTCAAACCATTTCTTTCTATGTAATACCGTTGTATTACAGTATTTCGAGAAAAATGTGATTGATCAGGGGGCTGCTATGTTGCAAATTGTTCGAATTTTTTCTCCTTTCCTTTAATTTTACTCCCTGGCGGCCGTGGAAGTTTCTGTTTCCGTCTGTGCGGTAGAGGTTACGAGGGAGAGCAGCGAGCTATTGTCCAGGTGGTGATAATTGCTAGCGACTCATTACCCGTGGGCCCTGCGGCGCAGAGTGAAAGAGTCGACGCGAGGTGCGTGCGAGCGTCGCGACGGCGCCGGCGAGGGGACGGCGGCACAATGGTGGCGGGAGGGGGCGTGCTGACGCGGCGGGACGTGAGCGCCTGAAAGGAAGGGCGCACAGCAAGTGCGCGTCCCCTCTGCACACTGACACACTTACATACTGCCCGACTCCACGCGTCGCTACTTCATCGGAGCATACCTGCGCATATAAAGCGTAATAGTCAGAGGTTCCGGTCATTATTAATATTACTTAATTACGATGGAGCTTAAGCCTAGTGGTAATTTCTCTACGTATCCATTTTTGTATTGAAATTAAAGTTAAAATCTTTCTCTGTTTACTGTAATTTATTTAGCCTAAGCTCTATAAATTATTCCAGTATTCCTATATAAGAAATATTAGCTGTTACCAGCGACTTAGTACGCGTGGACTTAGAATTTTACCACTAGAATTAGATATCTATATATATAAAGATGAATGTATGCATGTTTGTATGTTTGTTTGTTAGTATGTTTGTTTGTCTGTTGGTTTGTTTGTTTGTTCTTCATACAAATCCACAGTTTTCATCCGATCTCCTTGAAACTTTGCACACTTATCCTTTGAAACAAGGAGAAAAACACTGTCTACATTTGGTTGAAAAATTATCTGTATAAATAACACATGTTGTCTCATAATTTCGAAATACTACTGGAGGGCGATTGACAGACGCGTTGGATATGGGCGTCTCTGTAATGTTTTTCCGTGTAGCGGTCAGGCAGCTCAGTGTTTAAAGCGCTTGTTTGTAAATGTCGTGATCTCCAGTTCAAATCTCCGTGGAGGCTAAGATTTTTAAGAATTGTTTTTTATCGTAAAAGTAAGGCCTGGGCCGTAGGTTATTCGGATTGAATGTTAAACTGCAGATATTAGAAAGTTAGGGGCGCAATGCGAGGCAAATCGTAGGTAGTCTTGCAATGCTGTAGGTGTACACTTTTTACGTTATAATGATCCCTCAGGTGTTGTTCGCAGTCAGTGTGTGTGTGTGTGAACCGCAGTAATAGTATTATAAATAAGGATGTAAGTCTCTGGCTTTTTGTTACGTTTTGACGACTAAATGGCTATATTGATGGAATTTGATAACAAAATCTGTATGAAGGGCACAGGATATTTTTTCCAGTATGATTAACAGTTGTAGTCACGAAAATTTGAGACCTTATCGAATGGTGACAGGAATATGGTGGAAATTGATTCTCTTCAATAGACAGGTTTGACGGTAGAATGATATAGTGATTGTTTTCCTGTCATATTATTCAGACTCGATATTGTTTGGGACCAATCCTTCGTTACCAACAACTTTCTATATTCAATTCTGGCGAAAAAATTCTTAATCCACGCGTACGAAGTAGCGGGTACGAGCTAGTACTATATATACGGAAGTAAGTCTCTGCCTTTTTGTTACGTTTTGACGACTAAATGGCTATATTGATATTGATGGAATTTGATAAGAAAATCTGTATGAAGAGCAATGGACATTTTTTCCAGTATTATTATCAGTTGTAGTCACGAAATTTTGAGGCATTATCGAGTGGTCACAGAAATATGTTGGAAATTGATTTTCTTCAAGAGACAGGTTCGACGGTAGAATGATATAGTGATAGCTTTCCTGTCATATTATGCCGACTTGGTGTTGTTTGGGACCAATCCTTAGTTACCAACAATTTTCTATATTCAATTCTGGCAAAAAAATTCTTAATCCACGCGTACGAAGTCGCGGGTACGAGCTAGTAGTTACATAAAAGGTGTCTCAAAAAACATGGAGTCGGGTAACATAAAGGGAGACCTTTCTAAGTATATTACTTCTACGTTCGATGTATGTCCCTGGGCTTTATTGATAGATATCGCATATAGCGCAAATCCAGATCTATACTATCTAATAAGTTTGTCTCTACTTGAAATTTATCAACAAATAATAAAAAATTGACTGCTAGGGAAACAATGCCTGAGCGACCAATATAACATTATAAGTCTAGTACACGCTATTATTCCGTCTGTCAACTTTCGATTTGTTTTCAAAATTTCATGACAAAACATGCTATTTACCACGAAAAAAGTCCTATGTCCTTCTTAATGAACAGTATACAGAGAGACATAGTCACTTTCACATTTATAATATTAGTGTGTATAAGCTTTCCCATTCATTTATACCCGAAATCAAGTGCTAATTTATCTTAATGATAGTATACTCCATTTTACATTGTACTTGTAAACTTCGCCCTTTATAAACCCAGCCCTTGTCATCAATGTATGCCCAGTAAGCACCTAACACTCTCTTCAACCTCCTCGTTTATGCCAAAGATTCCTAAACTATTTTTTTTTATCTCATCAGTAATTACTGATTGTGATCTACCGTAATTTCTGAAAGGCGAAAGGAAACGCAGCTGCACTTGTTTAACACTCTTACAGCTCTTATATTTCGCATTAACAGTTTATTTCTTCTGCTGCCCCAGTTTTCTAAAAATGAAGATCACAGATAAAATACGACAGTGATACCTGAGTTCTAATTCTAAAGTTTACACGTTTTCGGCAAAGAGATTCTGTATCCTCATCCTTTATCAAGATTGCTTTGGACATTACAATCAGATCTGTGGTGATTGAAATATTTTGAAATAAACAGCATTACACTCATAGGTAATACCCAAAACCAAATACGTAAAATCCAATACAGAAATGAAAATTTATATCATTCAGAGATTAAAATTAATAGTCCAATTTGTACTGATGCATGAAGACAGTGCCTTAATAATTGTCTTCAAACCATTATATTGCATCAAAATACTAGGAGAGTTTTTAATGAAGTCTGTATGAAGAGATTTATCAAGTAGATGATTCATAGTTTTACTGACATAAGCAGTCACATTAATAACTCATCAGTCGATCCCAAAGTATTAATTAAATTCTTGTTAACAATTTGAATAATTAGGCCGTTTTCCTCAGCTGCTATACTAATAACTTTTTTTTAAATGTCTATTGCAGCTAAAAAATGAAACTTCGTTATGTCATACGCGTTTCGGTTTATTGTACCACCATCGGTGCCAATTTTTGTATACTACGTTAGAGTTTGGAACTGTTCCATATCAAGTTTGGTTCTCTTGAGATTTTCCTCTCACTGTCATTTTTAATGCACAAAACATGTTTTCATACGTTACTATTTCAAATGTAACATTAAATTTTTAGTGTCTTTTATAACTAACAACAGCTAAGACGACTTACTACAGGAAGCTATTGCTGTAACCCAGTAACTGAGTGCCATGTGTAGTCTCCAAAACATTCAGTCATAAGAGTAATGCAATTGGACAGTTCAACCTGGCGAGTGCTCTTGAGTGCTGGAAACGTCACGAACGTCCTTCAGTAAATGCTTTCTGGCAGTTAGAAGGTAAACAGGTCATTTTTCTGGCTGGATACAGTTCAAATAATTTGAACTACTACTCCCACAAATAAATAGTTTCATATTTCACCAAAATCAAAAATCTTTGGATTTAGAAACATGTAACTGATGCCTTCCGGAATAAAAGTATCATTAAAGACAATTTCAAGTTAAATATTACCTTGTCTTAATTCTCCAAACTTTACCTATATCATTATAAGACAGTTATTCTGTACACTTCAGATCATGTATTTACAGTAAAAATTAGGCTATGATACTGCAATGTTGTGTGATCTTATACTAAGTATTTTAAAAGGCAGCGAATATTGCAAAACAGCTAAAGACTGCATTTGATGTAGGTAAAAACTATTTAGAAGCAAGACCCCTTCCTGTTTACTAAGTTGGCCTAACTTTCGTTCCGTAGTGTCACTGGAAGGCCAGCTTCAGAATAACTATGGGTGCCGCTGTAACAACATTCTTGACGTCTTATATGGAACGTTACAGTTGCGTTGTAACTGTTTTGGGGGTCGTCAGAGATCATACGTAGCCATAACCGAAGTGTAGGGAGCACCATGAACGAGCATAATGGGTTTCTTTTCAATGATCAATAGGATTAGCTGACAGGCTATTTTAGGCTAGTCCCAGTGATAGCACAATGACAACCTTCTACACTTGGTTATGTTTCGGCCATGAGGCACGGTCAAAAATAAACAAGAAATCAGACAAAATTCACTACTACTATAGAAAGTTGTAATCGACGCAATGTTGTCATGCTGTTAAAAATCGCTTCCAGAATTAAGAAAATGTGCTCCGCGCTTACATACAGACCTACTGTGCTGCTAGTATGCAGACACGTACTGTAGTATAAGTCAGAAACAAAGTGCCTGTTGACAGAAATTTCTTTTGTGCTGTGCAACCAACCAGTTACTAAAATTATGGTTAAAACATTGACCGTGGAAGAATGGTGATTTTTCACTCAATATTAGCAGCTTTCTATGGTTATCAATCTGTTAAATGTGACAAAAATATAATAAATTTTTGCTGTTGTTGCAAGGTGCGCCGTGTTCTGTTAATAGGCCCATTCTATTGACCTTACAATATTAGCATTCTGATGATTTGTTGTGGTATAATATGGTACAAATAAATATTTTAAAACTCACAGTTAGATAAAAATTGAATATGCCAACGTATTAATGTAACGTATTATTAATGAACAAAAGTTTATTGAACTTCACGTCATTAACTACCAGCCCTCTTAAGTTCTACTTGCCAACTTATTTAAGGCTAATTACGTGGCTCACATTCTTAATCACCCCACAGACTCTCAGAAGCGCTAATGACTTTATGTACGTGTCTTGGTATACTGTAATTACAATTTAGTCTGGAAGTTGGCATGTTAAAATTGGCTATCCAGATAGTTAAATTATTGCGAAGAACAATTGCAACAAGTGCCAAATTTTCATAACTAATTTGAAATCTACAATGCACTTCTGAAAACTTTATCCCATAAAAAATGTTGGAAACCTAAATATTCCAGTATGAGTTATGTTTAATACAGAATTATTATTTAAAAAGTCTATTACCAAACTTATAACCACGCTCTTTTTTTATTACTGAAACGTAGAATGCTCAGATATTTTAGCTCATCAGACTTGTGTTCACTAATTTCCATGACACATACTGTGTCAGGGAATTATGTGAAGGACATTGAATAAATTGAGATATATGTAAAGCGTGTTTATAGAATAGTTGGTTAATAACAGTATTAATACACTGGTGTCATTCTTGAAATGGAGTGGTTTTACTGTTGATCGAAATTTATCTAAGTAATTAGCAGTGTATCGCAATCTCTGGTTGAAGCTGGTAGAGGAGAGTCTCTGGCTAATCCGAACTGATGAAAAAATCTATAGAGAGGAAGAGGATTGTTGCTGTCGTTTTATTTCTAAGAAGTCGATCATTTAAAGTGAGGAAATATGAATGCTATTGTATAAACTTGTGTAAACTAAGTGGTATAAAAGTCAATTTTTAAAAAAGTAGGCAGTAAATTTCACTAAAAGTTAACGGAATTATACGATCAGTAAACGTTTAATCCTAGATAGTACAATTCAGCAGACATAAACCCATAACTGTCAATGCCCAAATGCCATAGTGCAGGCCTTTGTTATAATAGTAGTTTGCTCAGTAGCTGTTATATAAACTCTCCTGTTAGATAAATGTTACAATTAAAATATGCAAAAGAGAAAAATAAATAAAACTTTTATTCTCAATACCATGAAGTCCCAGAATTCTTCATACAAAAAGTTGTCAAACAATGAACAATTATTTCTTGAACTTGATGCTTTAGGGCTTGTGCTACTCCTTGGAAGAGCACTCTCGCGTTTAATATCATAATTTAGTTAATTAAGTTTTAATTCCAACGTTATGAAGTCACATGTTACGCTTGAAAGAACATTATTTGAAACTAAATTTGAACATTTTACACATATAATGTTCGTAGAAAAAACAAACCGGACCGGAAGGATGTAAGCAGTGGCTTAGACAGTTCAAAACATGAGTAAACGAAAGTATTTTCTGAAATCTTTATTCATCATCCTGTCATAATTATTTTTGTTTTTTTGTTAATATTAGTATTTTTTGGTTCTACTCTTTCAAATGAACATCTAACGAGATCGGAATAAAAGAAGATTTAATACAAGGTAGAGAAACTTTTAGGAGATTGATCCAAAATTTCAAGGGTTTCCAGGAGAAGGAGAAGAGGAAATTTAGTAACATATGGACAGAAGAAAGGAGGAAACAGCAAAGTGAGAGGATGAAAACTATTGGAAGTCAAGAAAAGAAGCATCGAAATGAATGCACGCGGTAAATTGTCGTGTTCCTTAGATTGCTGATATCGAAGAGAAGAAGAAGAACAACTAACATTGAAAACGTCATTTCTATTGAACATTTGAACAGTTTAGTAGCCAATCACTCTTCGCGTGCACCAAAATGCACTTAAAATCTTATTTTCGGATAATTTTCCTCAAAAATTTTCCATTGAATTTCTTTTTTTTTTTAATTTTAAGAAAAACGTATTAAATACAACTAGATGACCCGTGCGAAAATTTCGTGAATAAAATGCGATGAATAGTGAGGATGAATGCTTGTAATATAATGAAAAGTAGAACCGTACTTTTGTAACAAATATTTTTTTTTTGTATAATAGGTACGCATCAAAATACTCGCAACATGTTACGAAACAGTTAGGAAAATTTAAAACACTCTGTATTTATGACCTTTTTTTTTTTTTTTTTTTTTTTTTTTTTTTTTTTTTTTTTTTTTTTTACGATTTCATTCCTCCCACCTGAAGGCTGGGAGGCGGGCTGTTGGAGAGTCACGGAGACTCTTTTCAGCCTACTACTCTACGGGGAGGGAAGGGGGATGGAAGGTCGGCCGTGGCCTTATAGGGAAACAATCCCAGCATTCACTTAGAGTGTCTGAGGAAAACCACGGAAAACCTCAGACAAGATGGCCGAACCGGGTTTGACCCCGGTCCTCCCGAATGACAAGTAGCAGTGCGAAATCGCACTGCCCAAGCCTCGGTCTGCACACAACATATAAACATCTGTGAAATATTTCTTGCTGTGAGAATAAAATGTTTACATTGTAATTGTATAGCAAAACGACAGTGTTTCCGTAACAGAAAAAAAATATATCCGAAAAGCTCCTTATAGGCTAAAAAAAAGTATATTGACGTCTCCATGATATCCACTGCTGCAATCTAGGGATTTGGCTCTGAACAGTCTCATACGCGCTACCACTTTAAGCACCAAATTCTGAAAAATTCTATCTTAATTTATGATTTTACCTAGCTGGAGACCTTAATTTTTAAAACGATATGTCATTTATTGATTTCAGATAGGTATTGAAGAAGATAAATGGCTTCTAATACAAAAAAGTCGTGTAAATAAAAATGATACTTTTGACCTTTAAGGGTCGAATTCCAAAAAAATCCTTTTATAAAATATGGTGTGACCAAAGCAGCAACCTTGGTCTTTAAAATGATACCTCATTTATCGATTTCGGTTAGTTATCAAGCGAGATAAGAAAAAATGTTTTGAGAAATGATGACATTTTTGTACCTTAAGGGTTGTATTTGGAGGAAGTTTGTTAAAATACGATGTGACCATAGCGGATAATTTAATATTTAAATCGATACCTCGTTTATGATTTCGGTTAGGTATTAAAGGAAATAAAGAGCTGGTGACAGAAAAATGCGTTGTAAAAATATTAATACTTTTGCCCTCTATGGTTTCAATTTTTAAAGATTTCTTTCTTAAAATGTGATAACGGAACCGAAAACATTACGGAGACCTCAATATTTTAAATGATACCTCGTTTATTTATTTTTTATAATTGTCAAGGGAGATAAATGGCTCGAGATACAAAAAACGCTTTTTGGAAAAATTGACATTTTTGCCCTTTAAGGTTCGAATTACGAAAAAATCCGTTCTTAAAATGTAATGTTACCACGGCGGAGACCTTATTCTTTAATATGATATATCATTTATCTATATTGGTTAGATATCAAGGGAGATAAATGGCTCGTGACACAAAAATGCACTTTCGAAAAATTTATACTTTTTCATTTTAAGGGTTGAATTCCAAAAACATTCTTTCTTAAAATATAATGTCACAAAGCTGAGACAATACTCCTCATAATCTTACTTGATTTATCGATTTTGGATAGATATCCAGGGAGATAAATGGCTCGAGACACAAAAAACGCATTTTAGAAAAATTGACATTTTTACCGTTTAAGGGTCGAATTACGAAAAATTCCTTTCATAAAATATAATGTTACGACGGCAGAAACCTTATTCATTAATATGATACCTCATTTATCTATATCGGTTAGATATTAAGGTAGATAAATCGCTCGTGACACAAAAATAAGTTACCGAAAAATTTAAACTTTTTCCCTTTAAGTGTTGAATTCCAAAAACATTCTTTCTTAAATATGATGTCATAAATTTGAGACATTACTACTGATAATCATACATTATTTATCGAATTTGGATAGATATCCGAGGAGATAAATGGCTCGAGACACAAAAAACGCATTTTAGAAAAATTGACATTTTTGCCCTTTAAGGGTCGAATTACGAAACATTCCTTTCTTAAAATATAATGTTACCACGGCAGAGACCTTATTCGTTAATATGATACCTAATTTATCTATATCGATTAGATATTAAGCGAGATAAATCGCTCGTGACACAAAAACGCATTGCAGAAATATTGATACTTTTGCCCATTAAGGGTCGAATTCCGAAAAATTTCTGTCTTAACATATGACGTCACTAAAGCGGAGATCTTAATCTTTAAAATGATACTTCATTAAACGATTTCAGATAGGTATCCAGGGAGATAAATGACTCTTAACACAGAAAACAGCATTTTAGACATATTGACATTTTTGCCTTTTAAGGGTCAAATTCCGAAAACTTCATTTCTTAAAATATGATGTGACCAAAGTGGAGACCATATGCTTTAAAATGACACCTCATTCATTGATTTTGGTTAAGTATGAAGGAAGATACAGGCTTGTGACAAAAAATACCTTATAGAAATAATATATATGATAGTTTCATCCCTGAAGGAAAAAAATGATCTGATACAACTGGAAGTTTTGTGAAGAATCCCATAAATATTTAGTTGTACTGCGCCAATATATTTTGTATACAACACCATACTGCACTATGAATAACGATAGTGGGCCTTTGACGTTAACCATAATGTGCTCATTGCAAGATTGTCTGCGTAAACTTGCATTGTTATCCGAGCGTACAATAGAATTCATTTTTCCTTAAATAAATTTAGTTAAATTTTGCTCAGCTGCATTGTTTATAATATTAGCATATGATTGAATAAATACAGTCATTCGTTGTGTGGACACTATCCGGCGGAGAACCTGTGAAGGCAACATTACAATCTTTCGTTGCCAATTTAATTTTAAAATTGACATGTTTTTTCATGAAAAAAACTAGTGAATATTCAGCACGTAAATATTTTTTAACGTCGTATATATATATACGGAGAGTTTGTGAATTTACATGTTGCGTACTGAACAAGTTTCGATAGTGATTAAGTCTATGTTAATTATGGGTTGCCAAACACAATCACTTCGTTGAGGAGCTAACAACGGAAAAAAAACTGCCATCGGGCCATTTGTTTGGAACAGGGTCAGTTTACTGTATGTATACTCTTAATAAAATTTATGCTTTACTTAAATATTATAAATAAAGGAAACTTGCAACGGACGCATGTCTTCTGCAAAGAATACTGTCTCTTTTCTCTGGTACATCGTTCCTCAAGACCTGTTCTGTTCACAATCAAAACTTACTGAATGAGCTAACAAGAGAAAATTTGCATTTATTATTTAAACTGGACGAATTTATATGAGAAGGGCGGTGAAATTAGGAAGTTATTATATATTCAGAGTACTTTTAATGTGTGCCAATCACAACGCATAATACCTAGTTTTAATAGCAACAAGAATTACAATTTCCAGATAACTTCACTAGAATTTCCCAGATCACAATGTTCTGATCATCATATGGATCCCAAACAACGGACGTCTAACATCCGCACAATACTGTTAAAAGTAGGCCTATATTTTAATACGTAGAGAAAACCTCTATGATAAACAACAAGGAAACTATCAGAATATTCCAAAAAACAAAATATAGCGTCAATACAGATAAACTGTGAAAGTATATATTTAAATAAATTTATAATGTGGTTTAGTAAGACAAGTGTTGATGATAATGCATTCAGTTTTCGTAATATGGAAATTGTATAAAGTCTATCACTCAACAATTTCACGTATTAATACTATAATCACAGTAACAGTTCGCTGGAATCAACCGAAATAATTCGCCAGAATATGAAGTAACTGCTGAAACTGGACATGGTTATTGAACCATTACTCTTTTAAATCTTTCGAAAAAAAATTTGCTAAAGTTTGAAACCCGAGGTTAGAATTTCAGCTGACGATACGGTATTTGAAGTATAAGGCTGATTAATAGAATGGAAATCATGCTATGTTAACAAATAGGGAGAACAATAATAGCAATTAAACGACGTAAATGATGTCATCAACATAAATGGAGAGTTAATAATAAAGGAAATAGGAGTTCAAAGATTTAAGATTACATATTAAAACACGCAACCAATATCCATTAATATCTAAGGATATATAGAAATTCAAACGTACTACTCCAGTAAGAAATGAAAGCAAGAATCTGAAAACAAGATTTCCTCCTTCCGAGAAGTTTATTCTAACTTTTTGATTGGCAATATAGAATATGACGGCGCGCTCTCAGTTTTATATTTCATACCATATTCTGTCCTCCAAAGTTCGCAAGTATTAACTTCTGAAAAAAGTTCTCATTGAAACACATTCATGAATTCGCTTTGCTGGGTGATTCACTTATCCCTTTGCCGTTCAAACATTAATGGCTTATCGACTGAGAAACATGGTAAAAAGTAGCAACAGTTTTAACTCAGTAAATTCTTATGACACAGAACAGGACTTTTCTACCATGTCGTTGATATAATAGATGATTATGGAATCTAGTATACTTTGAGACTTTTAATAATTTTCGTGATAACAGAAACCTTCCGGACTTTTGCTGTATTAATGGAATCTTTTTTTTTTTTTTTTTTTTTTTTTTTTTTTTTTTTTTTTTTTTTTTTTTTTTTAAGTTTTAAGAAATCTGAAGTACATATAAACTGTACTTTTCCATAGATAATTCGGCTGAACTGCTTCTTTGTATTTACCTCGGTCAACTTCAAACATTATAAGGCGAAGGTTCCTGCCGCTTTCCACGGGTTTCTTGGAGGTAGAACTCAGCACACCCATTTACAACCTTCGGCACTAGAATGGATGTTTAGGGCTCAGTGCCTCGCCCCAGTCATTTTTTACCTTTCCGAGGAATATTCTCCACAATACTCATTGGACAGCAGACTGTTTGGGCCTGAGGATCCGTTCCGGACGTTCAGCTTCGAGAAAAAATACTCAGCTTCGTTAGAGATTCAACCCCCAGTCGTGCTGGCCGCTGTCGGCCACCTCCAATTTTAAATATTTCAAAAAAGATATTTTAAGTATTTATAACAGTAAGAAAGTGTGCAAATATATTTTCAAAACAAACGGAAATGTAAGAATTTTATTACATATCTAATTTAATATAACTCATAACGTACTTTGGCGGCGTTTTAAGAAATTACGAATAGAATTTTTTGTAACTGATATATATGTGGTATTTTATTAAACACATTTACACTTGATTTAGGCATTTTTTCTTCAAAATAATCACTATGCGCGACATATTAACGTAGTTTTAAAGAAATGATTGAATAATCCGTCCAGTATGACAAAAACGTAAATAATTTGAAAAAATATGTTTCAATGCAGAAACTCCAATGGTGTATATAGTGTATATATACTGGACGGATTATACAGCAATTTCATTAAACTGTGTTAATACGCCGCAATTAAGGATTTTTTTGAAGACAAAATGCGTTAATCAAGTGGATCTTTGTTTAATGAAGTACCATCTTCTATTTTCGTTGACTACTATATTGATTTAATGTTTTCATAAAGGTGTTAATATTGTAATGACGGAGCTATATGATTAAAAGCAGATGGTTTTCCGAGTATGTTCTTTCATTTTCCCTTTGTAGGTTTGAACGCGGAACATATGGGAACTGTTACAGAATAACTTCTAACAAGTTAAAGTTATTAAAAAAAAAACTGCCTACTAAATAAGATAAAAATAGAGAGTTGATTGCAAATCAAAAACTGTACAATTCATACAATTATGTAGATTCATTTGAATCATAAGCATAATCATCAGCAACTTATGTTAAAATCAGTTAGTTATTATGTTAGATAATATTCTCCTAACGTCATTTGCATGAAAGCTATTTCAGTGTTGAGAGAAGCAGGTATTCTATAATAAATGATATAACATGAGACTCTTAGTTCACGATTTTATTCTAAGGTGGTGATAGAAACATGGCTCCACTCTAAACACAGAAAAACCCTTCTAACACGTAAGCCTGAAAAATCAAATAGAAATTTTTAGTATGCTGAGAGAGTTCATCTCGAAAAGTCGAAGAACTCTATGGAATGATTTTTATTTCTTGTGGCTTTACACCATGTTGACATCGGGGTCGTTAGAGGCAAGAAAGAAATGGGGCCAGTGAATGGGTGGGCATTCGGCCTTGGTATTTTAAAGGAGCCACCCAAGCATTCGCTTGGAGTGATTTCGGGAATCCATAGTAAGACGAAATCTGTATTGCCGCACGGGGATTCGAACCTGCGTCCTCCCGATAAATACGATACGAGACGAGAAAGTGATACAACTTTTCCAGCTTTCGACCTCTACTTCTTAATTTGGAATGCAAAGTTGTATGAAGTCCCAGTTGCAAATCATTCTGATCTCTGATATTTTTGTTTGATTCTCTGATTGTTTTTGGGACGAATGAATCTTCACTTTTCTATCTTGTTTAAGTACAGGTTGAGTCAAAAATGACTTTCCAACGTTGTAATGATACAGAAATTTGTTACGATAACTTACAGAGTTGGTATATATGTTATTTTGTAGCAAGCAATCTCAAGTTTGATGCACGTAGTGTATCAGTACACCATTCCTCCTCCAGGAACACCAGTGGAGTGCACAGTTAAAATGACTATTTTCACTGGTGCGGAGCGTGTTCGATGTGTTTTTGTTTTCATGAAACGAACTCTGAAACAAATTCCACAGATCGATGAAGATGACCGAGTTGAGATGGTTTACTACCAGCAAGACGGTACACCACCTCATTTCCTCACGTAAGTTCGAGGTTTCCTCGATAATCGCTTTCCAGGTCGATGGATTGGCAGTGAAGAGCCATCATGTATATTTTCCTCCCGTACAAAAAGAATTTGGCTGACCTGAAAAATCTAATCTACTCTGCCTTTGCACAAGTTACGACCGATTTACTGCAACGAGTGCGGGAAGAAATTGACTGCCGGAGGAATGATTGCCGCAGGAAAAATGGTAGTCACATCGAATGAAAATGTCACTTGACAATTTTATGCGAAACCTGAGGTTTTTTAGTACAAAGTGACACATCTACCGATTCTGCAATTTATCTCAATAAATTTCTACATCATTCCAAACACGTAAAGTCCTTTTTGACTCACCTTATATATGTTTGTGAATTCTTGAGGTAATTTTAAAATGTGTTTACGGAATTTGGTTCTACCAAACTCCCCGTAGTGATGATAATAGACACTTTTTTGAAAACTAACTGAAAAACTGTAATAAAGAAGTTCTTAGGTGCTGCTCGGCTATTACATAACCAAATATAAAATTATGCACATGTTTCATATTATACACGGAATGTTTTTACAGTCTGAAGTATTCTAAATTAGGTACTAGTATACTATTGTGACGATAATACCAAGTTGTCGAGTTGAGCTCCCGCCGCATGCGCGGACCACGTGTTGCCTGCGGGGTAGGCCGCCCGCGCAGCGCACAGTGTTTGCCCGCGCTGGCCCGGTCTTTCAGTGCGCGCTTGACGGCCACGGAGGCCAGTCACCGACCCGTCTACACTTGGCCCGACTTGCCTCGCGGCGGAAGAGGCCGCGTATTCAGCAGCCGTCGCGAATATTCTTTACAGCAGTAATTGCATTCGAAGTGTCAAATGAATGTGCTTTAAATTTAAATAAAATAGATAAAGCGTTTGATTGAAACGGTATGATCGTAAACATTCAAATATAAAAGACACATTGACCCCTAGTAAGATGACGAAACGTTTACTTCGATAATTTCTGTATTTCAGTTAAATAAATGTGGTACCGCTGAATTTGTGGAGATTTCAACAACTTTCTTTTCGGCTGCGGACACTTTTGTTTCAAGGGCGCAACATTGTAAGTACGCTGGCAGTTATGGTGACCTATTAAAATTTTGATTTCATTTTTACATTTAGATTTTTTTTTTTTTTTGACAAGAGATTTTCTTATGCCAGGAACTTAGATCACACCTTGTTTCCCATTGTTGCTAAGTTCTGTTTAAATAGATATAGTGAACAAGTTAATAGATAAAAGGCCGTGCCTGTTATCTCAACCATACATAACTTTATATTTTACATTCCTTGTACTACTTCTTTTCCTTTCGATATATGGTGTGTCAAAAATTCTGTTCGGAAGTGTAGGAGTTTGTAAACTATACTGGTACACTGAAACGAAATTAATGGTGATAGAAGTTACAGTAAAGATGGAAATCAGCTACAAACCTTAGCTTTTGAAATTAACACAGACGATGGACAGTGTTTGATTGATATTGACTGAGTAACCTTTGATCAGGAATCACTTTTTGTGTGTAAGTTGATACTTTCAAGATTGAGTTTTCTATAATGTAGGCATACATTGCTGAATTTCAACGTGTTTGTTCTCATCCGAAGATTAAAGTATTTAAAGTCGAGGATCGGTTTTTTTTGAACCAATATTTTCGCATCTTTTTTTCTTATAGTCACTTCTTCCAACTTGCTATATGTAGTGACTATTCTTGAAGTGTAGTATGGTAGTTTACGAAATATTCGTTGTTCTTAGCACAAAGATCATTTTCTATATAATTGTAACTTGTACTTTCTTAGGTAGTGAAATCCGCACCTTCGATTTAAGCCATTACACAGATCGTGTGGGATACTATGGCAGTTTGTTTGTACAGCGAATTTTGTGGTGTTAAAAATTGGTTTCAACTGCTTCCTCGAAGACTCTCATTCAGTTAGTGGTTGAACCACGAGGAACTAGGAATGTGAGTGGAAGGCATGTAGCTTTCCGGTTATAGGTAGGTATGTATATGATGGTATTAGCAGCGTGATTTTACACCTCCCTCAAGGATATCCTGTGGAAGTTTAGGATTTATTCTTTAAAATTTCATTCTCTTCACTAATTCACGGGACCAATGTATACTCATACAATTAAGAGGAGGCAGAAGATATTACCGCGATCAAAATTCTATTGTACACTTTTATGAGTTTATTTCCTTGGACTTAATTCAGAGGTTTTTTTTTTTTTCTCCTTATTGCTTTAGGCCTCGTTGATGTCGAAGTCTTTAGAGGCGGGATGGGACTGGGGGACAAGGAACGGGAAGAATTTCGGCCATGGCCTTTTGAAGGAAGCATGCCGATATACGCGTGGAGTGATTTGGGGAAATCATGGAAAACCCAAATCTGCATGCCCGGACGGAGATTCAAACCGGCGTCCTTCCGAATGCGAGGCCAGAAAGTTAACCGTTCACCCACCACGCTCGGTCACTAAGTTGTGATACTCAGTGTACTACAAGTATATACTATGCAATGTAATCTTAATCTTTTTCATCTTTTTCTTTCGGAACTTAATATTACAGAATCTTTTTTTCTTTAATACTCATGTAGTATCAGTTTTTATCTGAATACTTCCTAGATGCAGCATGGGAATTTTAATTTTTTAAAAAAGTGTAAAAATAAATGTTAGAATTGTTGGTGAAATTATAGCCCTCCTGCTGGAAAGAAGGATACTGGATCTAGCTGCAGTCTTCATCCTGAGGTGATTACAACATTTTATAGGATTAAATTGTGACCTATTATTGTTACAATCAGATTATTTTCTGAAATAAAATTATTGTAAGTCTAAAAGATATTAACACCTCCCAATTAAAAGACAACATTTCAACATGTTTGATATGGGTTCACGCAAAACTTTCTTCGTTCTCACGTTTTTGTTTCGAGTAGCGATGAAATTGGTTGCAAGGTTACTCTCCAGTTAACAACCATATTTTCCTAAATTACCTGTATTAGTTTCAACATATTTGTTTTAGCTTCAGTGTGCTGTGAAATTTCAGGACTATTATTAAATTACGAAGCTATTTCAATATACAAAGGGTAACTGCTTTAATTTTTGAGAAATTTGATTATGTACTATTGTCCCGTGGTAACAAGGGAATTTTATCTATTCAGAGTTAATTTCCTTTAACGCTATTAGTATTTATTTGTTACATTATTTGATTAAAATTTTGGTTTCCAGATTGTAGTAATATTCTACTAGAAAAATAGAAAATTATTCTGCCTATTGTTATGTTTTCCAGAAAACGTTGATTTGCTGACGATGATGACTACCAATTTACAACTTAATTTTCATCCATTGCATGTAATATTTTTAACACATTTTTTTAGCTTCAGTGTACTATAACATTTCAGGACTTATTAAATTAGGATGCTGTTTCAATTTACGAATAGTAATTGTTTTAATTTTTTTGAGATATTTTACTATGCAATATTTTACCGTGGTAATAACGGAGTTCTGTCTATTAAGCGTTAACTTCCTTGAACTCAATTGGCATTTATTCGTCGCTTTGTTTAATTAGCGAAATTGGTTTCCCAAGCGCTGTAATATTCTTTGTCTAAAACAGACGTTTATTCTGAAAATTCTTATGTTCCTTTTAAACCTGGGATTTTCCAACGATGATAACTACTTCAATCAAGATTGTGAAATTAATGCCATTAAACACAAATATTGATACGTATATCACTCTTGCAAGTGGACTAAAATATTTTTGAAAAATGTTGAATCAAAAGATAAAACAATTGTGCGTGTGTGTATATGTTTGTGAAAGCATTCATCGCATAAAAAACAACTATTATATATGTTAGGCTCAAAGACCAAAAACTATCATGGAGCGTTTTACGTCTTTGAGCCTAAGATATACATACTTCTAACAGTTCTACATTTGAGATCATTTAAAAATTATGTCAGTCATAGAACAAATTAAAAAGAACAAATTGTACACAATTGTTTTAATAGCAAAAGTATTTAACGTAGGAGTATTAAAATTCGTATAATTCAGATTGAAATAAAGATATTTTTGTTGTCCTGGAAACTTTGATGTGTATACCTGCATCATTTAATACTTCACCATCAAACACATAAGAGATAACAATTACTAATGCAAATATCAATCAAGCCTGCAGATGGTAGCAATATATTTTTAAAACTTTCACCACGTATTTCGCTCCCAGCGAACAATAACAAATAGATGAAACATATCACATGATTGAAATGTTGACCTCCTTTCGGCCATGAACAGTATATCTAGCACATAACAATGATTATATGACACATGTTTAATAATTTTTTTTTTTTTTTTATCAATCTTGTTCCATGGATCCCTGCTGAGGAAATACCTCTGGGATGTGAAACATGTCATTGTTGATACATATACACATAATATGAGTCAAATCATAGTAAATATATATATATACATATTTTACAAATACAAGAAATAATAAACATACATTTTTGCAACTGAGTTTTGCAAACGTCATAATGAGTACAATTAATTATTTTCTTCAAATTCTTGAATGGAGTAGAAGGAGTTGCCAATAAGATAATCTCTAAGTTTTTGTTTGAATACATCTTTATTATCTGAAAGCTGTTTTATACGATTAGGTAGTTTATTAAACAGATGTATCCCAGAATAATTAACTCCTCTTTGTACTAATGACAGAGATGTTTGTGTTTTATGCAAGTTATTTCTGTTTCTTGTATTGAAACTGTGTACCTGTGAATTAGGTGTAAACAGGTTAAAATTTTCTATGACAAAGCTCATGAGAGAATATATATACTGAGAATACATTGTAAGAATATTGAGTTTCTTAAAGAGTTGTCTGCAAGAAGTTCTTGGTTTTACCCTACACAGAAACCTAATAGCTCTTTTCTGTGCTATGAAAACTTTTTTACTTTGTGAAGAGTTTCCCCAAAAAATTATGCCATATGACATTACTGAATGAAAATATGAGTAGTACACCTGTTTCATTAATTCTAGATCTGCTGTTAGAGAAAGTGTTCGTATTGCAAATATGTAAATGAGGTCATAATAACTACATTGAAGTATAATTGTTTAGTTTTATTTGACAAATAGTTTAGTACCTGCTCCTTTATGTTCTGTTTATTTTGTGGGTACTACCAAAAACAGTATTCTTATGTAATATTCATGCAAGTTAAACCACAGAGCAATATTATGTTATGAGTTTCTTCAGATATGACAAAATATATAAGCTATTTCCTTACTCCTGGAATAATTAAGAGGTGATAATACTCCTTTCCATAAGAATTTTTTTTACATAATATCTACGAATTATTCGTTTTCCATTGGTAACTTAACAGGGTTTATATTCCTGTGCTTACAACAATGGGGATAACATGTATCAGTTAAAGGATAGAGGTCCTCACGTAACCACCAAAATATTTAAAATTTAAGATTTAGAACATTTAAATGATTCTTTATGTTTTTGTGTAGCTTTCGTTTAACTTCCAATGTATATGTCATTTTTCTTTATTTATTTACACAACGTTGATAGTAAAAATTGAAGAAATTTTAGTATTTAGATTTATCAATGAATTCTGCCTGTGCTTCCATTTTAAAACTATACACACAATTTTGGTTCCTATAGAAGAAAAACAACAGAAAACGTTTGAATAATTTAATGACATTCCGCCAACGGGAGGGCAGGTTATAACAAGTTTTCTTCTGGACGATAATTCACATAATAAAACCTGATACTTTTGAAGTTCTTCACATTTGAACAGACATTTCAGTTTCTGGCTTCTAACGTATATAGCTTTATTACTTCCAAGCTCCTTTGGAGTGATTTCGATTTTATCTAACAATTCACTCTTTATTTAAATGCGTATACTGAAAATTACGAGTATATTATCTGTGATGAGTGTATGATACAGTATACGCAGTAATGTAGAAGACAGAACGCATTTCCAACATACTACATCTCTGAAGTATAAACGCGTGTACAGTAGTATCAATAGTGCTAGAATTGTGTCATTTTTAAACTTACTTTATGGTTAATTCTTCATCTGTTGAAACTGCAGATACAGATGTCGAAAAATCGTGTTTAAACTAAACGATAAAAGACTCGCTGATGCTATGACCAGTCGTAACAGAAAAAGTTACAAACGTGTTTTCTTAACGTGTTTTGTTTTTGTATGCATGCAACTGTTTGAGGTTCATTTATACAGTCAACATTATCAGTTTATCACTGCGGAAAATGAGTGTTCTGGTGGTAACGTGATAAGGTGCCCGGCTGGGGTCGCAAGTTGCAACACATTCTTAGCTGTTTGTACAACTTTTGACTGTTTTGGAGTTTGCATAAGACCGCGGATCCCCTACACCAGGCAAGACTAGTGGTTAGGACATGCGGATATTGTAGGCTAAATAGTCCTATGACACGATGCTGTTAATACCAGAAAAAGTTAATTAACTATGAAAAATACGTCTTACACATTTCTGGTTAAAGTATTTCCTTCACTTTGCTACAAGATTTATGCTACTTATTTGAAAACTTTTGTTAAACATTCAAAGAGAAATGGAAAAAATATATGGTTATACACCCAACGTGATGGGCGAGAAAAGGACGCAGGTCCGAATCAAGATTTCCTTTTTTCCGGTTTCCGAAATCACTCCTGGCGAATACCGGGATGGTATCTTCAAAAGTCTATTACCAAATTTCTTCCATTTCCTTGAACCAAAAATAAAGAGATAAGGAAATGTAACAGGGCGTCCGGTAAATAATTGATAAATCTTTAACTGCCGAAAGTTGTTATCGTGTCCTACCAGCTAGAAAATTTTGACACTAGCAAAAGTGTCACCGTTTTTAACATTTAGTCACATTTCATTTTATTTTTTCAATACGAGCATTCGGTTTATGAATGTACGGTAAGTAATAATAATCCTATAACTGTAGAAACGCCTTATTGTGACCTTCCTGTGAAATTGAAAGTATAAGTCAATTTGAACATTTAATGTGATTTTGAAAATAAAATAAATATTTTCATTAATGTTTTAATTTGCAGAAGTGCCACAGTAATAAAAAAAATATCAAAATATGACTACAACTTGCAAACCGTGACACTTTTACCAACGTCAAATTTTATATCTGGTAGATCACTATCAGGCCTTTCGACAGTTAGCTGGTTATCCATTGTTTATCGGACATCCTGTATATGTAAATTGGCAGTGTGTCGCTAAGAGACATTTCTATGTTAAGTTTTAGTTATATTACGAGGAAACCAAAAAATGGTGTTAAGATTAATAATGCGATGTTGATACACTAAACAGGACAGTAATGACCAAGTGGTTTGAAATTGCTAATAAAAATATTAGTCTCTATTCATGTTAGAAATGGTACGTGGATGAGTGGGTAGTGGCAAATTTTAAATTCTCAGTACTTTACAAGGAATGTTAATCGTTACATTATTGTTTTTTAAGATGTTCCCGCTGAATTTCGTATTAATATCATATATGGCATATACGCTCTGTACTATAATAGTATCATGAAATAACAATTAGCAGTTCTACATGAAGTAATAACGAAATTAAACATCTACTATTCACTTTAAAATTAATGTACACTAGTAACACACCCCAATATATGTCATAGGTACTTGATAAATTGATATCAACAGCTCAGGAAACGATTATATTTATATGTTATTTTATAAAACATAACTGCGAGAGAAAAAACAGTAACTAAATAGCATGGTGCTCATACTGTTTAAAGACAGTTATCGCAATGGTTGACTAAGCGGAATTCAGCATTGCCGTGCCTACAACTAACTCCAATTTGCTCTTTTTTCAGCAAGTGTGTTAGCAGTGTTTATTGTGCAACACACAGATGCAACGACATAAACGAAACGTTTAATTAAACCCACCTCAACCGGTGTAAACGATATCTAATGTCAACTCATTCGCGCACCCCTAGAAATGTGGTATCAATAAAATTCTTTATCTGTCTCCTGGAGGCAGCTGACCTAAAAAAAAATTTACAATACGTATTTGTATTCTGGAGTGACGTCGATTTCATTAGAGGCGGTAAAGGGCTCGGGAAAGGATCTGGAAGGAATTCGGCTATGGTCTTTTGAAGGAAGCATCTCGACATTCATCTGGAGTGATTTTGGGAACCCATTGAAAACCCAGATCAGAATGCCCGGATAGGGATTCGAACCCACGTCCTCCAGAATGCGAGGGTAATCAATTTGTTACTCTGTTCTATTGACTTTTTTAAAAAAAGTTTGGATTTACCATTCGTGGAAGGTGAGGTCATATAAACCGGGAAGAGATTTTGGACAATGAACGAGATAAATATATCTTCTATCGAAGCTGAAAAAAAATGTCAACAAGGCGTTAGGAAGTAATGTAGATAATATCACTCGTCGTTTTCAGGATCATGCTATATTAGGAGGTGATTTCAACCTGCCTCTTACTGACTGGAGTAGTTGTGTTCAAGTTACTAGTGGCACGGGGTACGGATAAGACAGCTTCTGAAGTCGTTCTCAACCTTTTTCTCAGATTATCATTTTGAGCAGCTGGTTACTGAACCAAACTGGTGTCATAACAGTCATGAAAACAAAAAGTCAGAATTATTCACTGACATTTCAGCAGCCACGGCAATAAGTGATCACACAGCGGTAATTGCAACTATCAGACCAATAAATGACCAAAAAGGGAAAAGAACAGATTGTTTATATATTCGAGTAGGCTTCAAAAGAGTCTTTTAGAACATAATTGAGGGATAATTACCAAACCTTCAAGTTAATAAGAGGCACCGATGAAGAGATGTGGCATTGACGTATACGTACAATCTGGGATGGTATTAACATACGTACACCGAAAATGACGATCAGTGGAGGTAATGGTTCACCAGTTGAAGTTAAAAAAAATCTCAAAACACAAAGGAGGACACAAGTAAAGTCAAGAAAGAGAGGTCGTCGTAGAGAGTTAGAAACCTCAAATGAGTTAGGAGGACGTGTTAAAAATGAGGTGATTTCCGTTGCGACTCTCTTTTTAAGGGCCTCACAGAAAAGCCAAAGAAATTTTGATCAAACGTACGAAAAGTCAATTGTAGTGACAACAGTACGCCAGTACTGATTCACGACGGATGTGAGGTTAACGAAAGCCGGACTCACCTAGCGTGGGCCACAAATTCAGGAGGACGCGGGTTCGAATCCCCATCCGGCCAACCAGATATGTGTTTTCAATGGTCTCCCCAAGTCGACTAGGCGTAACCCATAAGCAGGGGAGAAAATAACACCGAATAAAAAAAATTAATTTACTGATGAAAACGTGGATAACATACTTGTTTTTTACGCGTTAGAGGTAGATTCGTTTCGAGCAGATAATGCAGCTATTGCAAAACAATTAGAGCTTCTGAAGTGGGGGAAAGCTCTGGAGCTTGGTAGGATTCCTGTACGTGACGTAAATCGGATTATTCTGTCAGTTACATATTTTATATCTTTAGAAGAGAAAACAGTACTTTCCTATTAGAAAATTGCTCAGATAACTCCCATTTTCAATAATGGAGGTCCTAGGAACTGCCATCCCGTATCTATAATATCTGTTTGCAGTAGAGTTCTGGATCATAGTATATGCCAGAACATTATGAATTTTCTAGCTTATACTGAACCAACACGGATTTTCGAAGAAAAGATCGTGTTTCACAGATGACCCTATTTGCGCATGAAGTAGTGAAGGTTATTGATGTAGATTTACTAGCTGATGCAACAGTTTTGGATTTGCGGAAAACATTTGTACCACACAATCACCTGTTACCGAACATTCGAGCGGTATATCGGTGTAGATTTCTGAATGGATACGAAATTTTCTAATTGGTCGGTCGCAGTGTGTTGTCGTTAAAGAAGAAGACTCTTCTGATCTAGATGTTACATCGGGCGTCCCTCAAGGAAGTCTAATAGGACAATTTTTATAAACGAAGTAGGTGACAACACGATTGTTCGCTGATGTTCCAGTCATCTATAGGGAAGTAAGGAATTCAACCGATTGCTTAGAAATTCAGCGCGATTTGCATGTTATTTCATCATGGTGCGACGAGTGGCAATTACACTAAATTTTAAAAGAAACAAATCAGTGTGCATAACTAACAAAAAGAATTCGCTTGTTCTGAAGTACACAGTAAAGAGTTCAGTAATGAATGGTTTTGCTGCTTTCGCAGCCGTCATGATGTTCTAAATATCTACTCGAGACTTAAGCTGCGTAACGAACCTCCTTCTTCTTCCCGACGCTTCGACCAAGCCTGAGATTGGCTTCAGGGGACTAGCCTCCTGCTGAGTCTGCTAGAGAGTTCAGTTATTGGTATGGTCGATTCCTTTAAGTACTGGACTACCGTAGTGACATTTGGGATCCGTTTTGCAAGGGATTGGTTGACAGTATACAGAAAGTACAGAGTAGTGTCGCTCGATTCGTGACTGCTTGCCATAGTTCTTACGAAACCGTCACAGAACTGTTTCATAGATTGGGATGGGATTTTCTATAAGACAGACGACGAAGGTTTTATTTGAACTTATTGGTAAACGTGAGTACACCCACCTTCATTTGCTAGTGAGATGAAATTCTTACCGGGGTCGCATTAAGATTAGAAAATAAGGTGCCACACTGATGTTTCCCTCCCTCCCTAGCGCCGTTCTGGATTGGAAAGCACATAGATTAGTTTAGGTGCAAAGCACCTCTGCCACTCACAATATTCTGAATTGTAGAGTATGCAGTATGGTTTAAGTATCACACCGCTGGAAATTGTGAAACACAGCGATTTACTTCAAAGTTGAGTATTGCTGAGTTTTGCATTTGTCTCTTAAGCGTAACACAGGAATTAGAGTAAACATACACCACTGAGTATCACTACATCTACGATCCTAGCGTTTATGTCTCTCCTTCCAACCGAGTATGGTTGGTGAGCGATGACGCTCTGCCCTCCCACTTGGCAAGAAGTGGGTTCGAAATCTCATCCAACCATCCCGATTTGGATTTTCCATGGTTTCTCCAAACCACTCTAGGTGAATGCCGGCAGGGTTCCTTCCTGAAGGCCAAGGCCTAATTCCTTACTATTCCTTGCTCCCATTCCTTTCCCGCCTCTAACGGTCTTGACATCAACGGAACTTAAATCTAGAGGCAAAAAAATGATACTTTCGTCTTGAACTTCCAACTTTAACATTCGGGGCATACAATGTGCTGCAAAGATAAGCTGATAGATCCAGTAAAGATGCGTGCGATTCGAGACATTGCGAACATTCACTGAACTAGTAAAGATTTTATGATTCATGCGACTTTCGTTAGCTGTAAGCCAAACGTTTTAAGGGAACATAAGAAGCCGTAGACTCATGCTTCCGGGAACTGTTTCAAGGCTTTTTCCTTATAAGCGGATGTTTATTTTTGTTTTATGTTTTATTTACGCGCTTATACAATAACATTAACATCATCATCGTCATTACCACTTGGATGCTTAATTATTGGTTGGTTTTGTTTGAAACACACGTCTCCTCTAATGTTTCCTACTTACCACTGTCATATTTACTTATCTTCTCCAGGCAAATGCCGGGATGCTTCCTTCAAAAAGGCTATGACCGAATTCCTTCCCATTCCTTGCCCCCATCCTTTCCCGTCTCTAAAGCCCTCGCTGTTAAGAGACGTTAAGCAGTCAAAAAAAAAACTTATATTAATTGTACTCTATTCAGCACTCTCTGCCATAAAATACATCTTCACGAAGAGCAAGTTTCTTCCCAAATACTCAACGGTTACCATTTCCACGGAACCTCTATTTTAAACATTCAAAATGCTCAGTAGCTAGCATAATGTCCAAAGATTGCAAATAAAAATGTCTAACGAATAATTCATATAACAGCAACTTTGTAGCCTTTAATTTTAGATATTCGTGCACACAGAATCCTATTGAAGTCTCTCCAAGAAGGAAACACAGTTGATGAATTCATGTAAGTGCATACATGAAGACAAACATGAACGCCCTTTCAGAGTTCCCCCGCCAATTAACCAGACCGTCCGCTCACAAAATGCACCAGTCTCTTCCCCACCCTCAGCATTACTCCTGACAACTCGTCCAGCCGGCAGTCTTCCGCTTTGTTTCGTACAAAACAGGTGCTACGTGCGGGGCATCCAACAACGAGAGCGCTTGAGCCCCACCAGAGCACTCACCGTCAACATCAGCTACCTGCTCCCTCTGAATCTATGAAAGCAAGCTTTTTCATGCGGTTTGAGCTCCATTTTCTCTATTCCAGCTCCCTTGTGAAAGAATCAAAGAAGAATTGTACTGCAGAGTAGTAAGAAAAAAGGTTTCGATTCTATAAGGACACAATTCCTGAGCAGCCGTGGCAACTTTCATTACATAATGAGCCTGAAGTGATTCTTATAATTCAAATATAATTTAGAAAATTCTAAACAAAGCCATATACGTTTCTGATCTGCACTTGTAAATGACGGAATGATGTTTTCTTTGTACTTCATGGACGATCTATGTATACTGCTGTGCCTGAAATATGTTGCGTTTATCCGTTGCGCCAGTCTCAGGTAGGAATGGAATGTTGTTTAGTAAGTCCAAACAATTTACAGGACCAACAGCTGCCTCTATCCAAGGTCATCACTCAGTGTGGGATTTGAACGGCCTACATTAAGGCGTTTTCAAACTTTCACTTGATGTGAAATGAAGGAACGTCACACATCGATTGTAACTTTTACCATCTCAAAAGTGCTCCCTATTGTACAAATCTGACTACTAGAGACGAAACACCTTTAAAATTTTCTAGACAGGAAATGAGGCGCAACAGTTTGGCGACCGTGACAGATATTCTAGAAGAGAACTTTCACAGCTACTTAGAAAGAAGGAAAAGCTTTTAGAAAAAAGTCTTTCACGAGTTGACGTCCTATATCTCTAGATCCCACATCGTGTGCAATCGAAATTGATTATTATTATTCCAGTTTAAACATTAATTGTTTCATTTACCGGAGGCACCGTCAAATACTCAACTTCCAGCAATGTACTAGAGTCTAGTACATAGTTCAAAGTGAGTACATAATTCAAAGTGAGTTTTCAATTTCCAATTTAATTATGACCTGTAACGAACGCGTCTTGTGACCGCTAGTTACATTAATAAACTATATGTTTATTATTTAAAATGTGGAATATTTTAGTGGGCGTTTGGGCGCAGTGTACATTGTACGAGTGTGGAGCGGCAGATCTGAGGAATGCCAGCAGGCCGGTTCCTAGAATTAGCGAGGGGAGAATAGTGAGTGCCTAATGGAGGGGAGATTTGTGCTTGCCAGGTAGACAAACAGGGTGATCGGCGAGAGTTTTCTGTTTTTGCATGTGGCACGACGAACGAGGGAAGAGAGATTCAGGGCTGGTTGGCATTCACGATCGGTCGATGTGGACTGTCCATTCGTGAGTGGGACTGTTGCTGCTGCCTGGATCCGGACACCCGCTATTTTGTTTGAGCAGATGAGCTCAGGCAAAGGACGACATCTGAGGAACTGTGCTACACTGGTCCATAGCAGAGAAGACCGTCATCCAATGTGTGGTGGCAGACATGTACATTCGGTAATTATACATCGCCAATAAAGGACACTGTGCTAGCTAGACTTTCAAGTTCATAGCATTGCCCAGCTACGACCCTGCAGATAAGAACTCTCATAGCCCGGAGCAAACATCTCTTTCAGAAGTGAAGTCAAAATGTTGACTTCGTTTACTGTTTAAATTTTGTGTATTTTATATAAAATACCCTGGCGCCCACAAAAGGACAACTGATTAATTTTGACTAATTTTGTTATATATGTCATGTGATTAATTGAAATAAAACCATTTGTGATTTCTCGTATAAAGTATTCACGCAAGTTCTACCTTTCATGATAATAAAATAAAATAACAAAATTAATTATAATTTTAAAATCAGGTAATGAGGTCAGAACGTTACAGACCCAAAAAGCATCTGGAGAATTAGAGATGCAAGAAGATCAAGCTCTACAATTAAAATATAGCCTAAGTCGACGCCGATCACTGAATTTTGGAAATTTGTACCAGAATCGAAGTATCCTGAATTAAAAAAAGGCTGCTTGTCGAATTATTTCAATATTCGAAACAACGTACTTATGTGAATCATTTTATTCCACTTTAAAATTCGTGAAATCCAAACACCGATCAGTATTAACTAACCAGCATCTCAAAGAATTACTGAGATGTGTTGTCACCAATTATTCACCAAATTTTAAAGAATTATCAAGAGAAGTAAAAGAAATGTGTTTAATTTTTAATATTTAAATTCAATATACATATTTTATACTTTTATTCATATGTTATCAATAAATATAAGGTTTGTAAAAAAAAATTAATGTATTTTTAGCATACCTTCTAAATACGTATTTAATTGCGGCTCGCGAAATATTTCAAATTTTGAAAAATGGCTCGGACTATCAAGGAGCTTGGCCACCCCTGTACTAGACTGAAAAGGTCGTCATTTGCAAGAAGCATTTCTTCAAGAACAAACAGCTTGTTAGGTTATTGCAGACCAGATCTTTGTCATTTTGAATCAGCGAAAATTCACGATCCATGTATTTATCCAAACAACCCATTCAAAAGCTTTATTTTTCATTTTTTTCGCAACAGTCGGGAACTGACGTAATGATTCAGAAGTGTAGGGTGTGTCCCAGGTACCAGTTCTTCCCTGAGATACTTTAGTGGTCGAGGTACTTGCTGCATTTAGGTTGATGTCTGCGTCGTTCTAGACTGACAGGAAATTCTTTCTTGGTGAAAGTGTCATAGGGTGTGATATTTAACGCGGATAGCGTTGACTGCTGTTTAACTTCTTGGAGAAGCAATGTTGATCAAACGGTAGATCTTCCTAATGGATGTGAGTTTGAAACAACCAGTGATAATAACTCCACTTTGAATAACTAAATAGAGAAAGTTAAAATGCACATGACAACAAATAATTTCGCGAAATGGCGTGTTCCCTGCTCACCTAACAGTAGTTTTCTTGCAGAAAATATATACTTACTCCTGCTTGACCAACGAGGGTGTTAGGGTAGGATTGTCGAAGTTAAAGTACGGCAATTTGTTTCCGGAACTTAGACCAGAGATGGTGCTCTGAGAAACATGTTCCGGGGTTGACTTTACGGCAGAGCAGTGAGATTGGTGGACCCATAAATTTTATTTATATGGCCATCAGATCAACTCAATATATATACACTAATAACTTTGTTTAAAATAGCTTACATTTTCAATAACATGAATTTTGGTTACAAAATTTTAGTTAAAAGTTTAATAAATCTGATTCAACTGAATGCTTGAACAAGGTAAAAAATACATTCTGGTGTTGAAGATTAAAACCATTATTTATGAGTTAAAATTATTTTAAATCAATTATCGATTTTGTGATTCAAATAGACATCTAATATATAACTCTTTCAAACGTTTTTCTACGACTTAGTTTTCATTCAGAAGTTGGTTCCAAGTACTATGCTCATTGAGGTTGCAAGGTGGGTGTATCACGTGACAAGATTTTTATATAACGTTCTTTGAATCCTGGTACCGGCTACTTGTATGAGTTATGAAGTTGAGTTATGAAGCTTCTTTATGACCTGTTGAACAGATACTCCAGTGTGTGACTCGAATTTTATGTGGATGGGTTTGGCAGCACCCGTTTCTCAACTTCATTTGTATTGCAGGATTTACGGTTCGTTTGATACATAATATATTTCATTTCGAGACATTGTTGTAACTGATAAGCTTGACGATTTACTCTCTGTTTCTTTACTAATATGAGGCAAAAAAAATCTCTGTATGGGACAGTTGTGTAATCTGTCACTCTACATGTCTCGTGTTCTATAGGGAACGTTTTAGAACGCTTGGACGGAATGTCCTCAAAGTCATTATCATTATAGTGTGCCCATCTTTGTAGTATTCAATTGTTCTACCTATTGAACTGTGCAGCCTACCTTATTAGCAAAAACGTGTGGAAAAAATATGAAATAAAATTCCAATATAAAATAGAGATTCTACAGCCGCTGTAAGAAAACTAAATTTCATTTATTGGTATTCGAATCGCCTTTTTCACAGCCATGTTCTATGATTGTCTTCACGTTAGTCTAATTCTGTTTATTAATTACTGATGATTCTGTCACCACGTGATCTATAGTTTCACCTGAATATTATTTCTAATTCCATGTTTCTTAAATGAGACCAAGAGGTCTCGCTTTACTTCCTTTTATTATATTGATGTAGATGTTATTTTTTTTCTATAAAACTTTGCTTACACAATTACTATAACTGATTCAAATAATATCGTACTGTGGCACCGCGAATTCTTCTTTCTCTCGTCCGAGCATTCGGAAGGTTGTTGACAGTAGAAAATTCTCGAAAACCTATCAGAACATTCAGCCGATCAGCTTGCCACCGAAACCTCTCTAATGCTAGCAATTATTGACAGGTCCAGCTGGACAAATCCCGCTTGTTATACCGAGCCTGGGACAGGCATTCAGGTCAACGCCGGTTCGATGCCCGGTGCAGCCAACCTGATTTCGGTTATTCATTATTCTCCTGCATACAAACGTGAAATCTAATTATTCATGAGTTAATTAAAATGAGAACAACTGTATCGCTAGGTTACATCAGGCGTGGTAGGTGAGCAGCAACGTTCTGGCCCTGTATTCAGGAGGACGCGGGTTCGAATCCTGTTTCCGTCATCAAGATTTACGTTTTCTATGGTTTCCCCAAATCAGTCCAGGCGAATGCCGGGATAGTTCCTCCAAAAATCTGAGGGTTAATTCCTTCCCATTCCTTCCCGTTCCTTGCTCCTTTACTTTCCCGCCTCTAATGCCAGAAAAAAAAATACGTATGTTTGATTATTGATACTGCGAACTGCATGGTTAACAGCTATCTAGTGGGGTAGTTAATGCTGTAACGTCTAGTTTGTATGACGTTATTAAAATTAGAATAAAATAATTAGATGCATTCATTAATAAATTAATTTGCAAAATTAATCTCGGGTAGGCGCCAAGAATGGAAGTGTTCTCTATCCGAGAGAAGCGACATTCCAATTCTGAAATACTTTTAATCAAAGGAATTGTAATTTTAAAATACCATTAAAAAACACAAATCTTCATCTATTCAAATGATATACTGGTACATTGGAAAGGAAGTTATTGAAAGCAGGGTTTACAACACCTATTATATTCTTTGAATATAAAATTGATTGGTTTATTGAACAGAACTGAATATTAAAAGTTTCTTTTGAACAATGTAGAGCATGATTCTCATCTCAGAGCGTTGCCTAGGGTTGAATGACGCAAGAGTGTCTATACATCGTCGGCGTTCTTTACCGTAGTAGATGACGTGCAGATAAAACAGAGTCTCATAGACCCTGTTGGTCAGCTGGGTGCAAGGTCACTTGGCGAGCTAGCTCCCCGCAGGTAGTCACCTCTCCGGCAATCTCCCGTGGTGCGCCGGTGCGGATTGTTTGCAGGCCAGAAACAGAATGTCTTCTCTCCCGCTTGTTCGCTCCCTTGAAAACTTGCAGGCTCCCGAGTTTTAGCAGACGCGGGAAATTTCAGCGAGTCGCTGCGTTTGGCGGGTCGTCCACGATCTCCATTGGCGCTCCTCATGCAACATAAAAAACTTATGGTTTCTAAAAGTTCGTAACACAGTTTGATTCGCTGGTTCCCAACAGAGGTGTTCCGCAACCTGACTTCTTCTCCGAAGCATCGTTTCTCTAGTTTCAACTTTCTACTGTACCAGGAAATCCTCATTTCGGCACAGTCCATATACTGTCCTTTGAATTTCACTGAATGCATAAAGCTTTTAACTTTATGGCCTGCCATAAATCGTTCGGTCTATCAGCGCAGGTATGAGTCACCTGGCTCTCGCCGATGCCAAAGAAACGTGGAATTCACACGCATAAATTTCCCGTCACCAAGGGACATTACAATGTGAATCACCAAGTGGGTAAGACACAGCCATGCACCGCATTGTCAGTGGAACGAGATTTGTTAGATCTGGAACGCTTATCCTAAAGGAATATTTGTGTTGTTATCTCTGTCTCTTAAACGAGAAACTTGTATTCATATATTATAAGTGCATTTTTGTTTTCTAAGTGTGTAATTTATGAAGTGAAAATTGGAAAACATCCGAGCGTTCACTTAAGTGATTTCGGCAAATCTTCTTAAAACCTCATTCACCACGGCCGACACGCGGGACCCTACTAACCCGGTGGGGTGCCTTAACGCCAGCGGCCACACTGGCGGGTAGCCCTCGCTCAGCCAACCCCGGCAGCGCGGGAGCATCGTTGTTGCTTCGCGTTGCAATGGGAGCTGCACAGTGGTTCAGGATTAGAGGATAGTGGACATTCAAACTAAAGTCATAAATTCGATCCAGAATAAATTGCTTTAGACAGCATTTGTTCTGCTGATTAAACATTGTTATGTTCAATTTATGATAAAAATGAGTCTTTCATACATTAAAAAAAATGAATGGCTGAAATTTTTTTTTTTCCACGGTCCTATATTAAAGTGTCAAAGTCAAATCTTATGCAATTTTAAGTACCTATCCTACATAATATTACGGCATAAAAAATACTTGCCTGTACTTGACGCTTTGAATACAGGGTACAAGGTAATTTCAGTGGACATTCGGACTAAATCCATAATATATATAAAAAAAATTGTTTAGATAGGATCAATAATTGTTATGTTATTTTTTGATAAATTCACTTGCATCCTGCAGTCTAAGCGACAAGGATACGAAAGAAATTTTTATGTCGTAATATTAAGTAGGATAGGTACTTACCATTGCTTAAGGTTTGACTTTGACACTTTGATATAGAGCCTTGTAAAAAAAAAAAAAAAAAAAAAAATAGATTTTCACCCGTAAATTTTTTTTTTTAAAAGTATGAAGGACTCATTTTTATCATAAATTGTATATAATAATTTTTGATCAGCAGAGAAAATGCTACAGCAATTTTTTTTTATCAATATTATGACTTTAGTTCGAATGTCCACTTCACTTTTCTTTAATCTTAACCACTGTTCGCAGGGTCGAGTCAGGCCTGGAGCATGTGTAGTTTTAATTAAGTATTGTGTCCGTCTTGTGATTCCTGTATATTGGGAAACAAATAGAAAATCAGCATGTAAAGATTGAAACAATCAAATACTATAGAGTTTGTGACCGAATGGTTAATAGGACGAGTGCCTTTTTAGAGTACTAATTAAAAACTCTCATTAATGCACCCAAAGTTTCCTGTATCTAGGTATTAAAAAACCCTTGCTGCTATTTGCCTACATTGTTTTCAGGAAGCGAAGAAATACAAGATCTGGTCGTATGCCTCGAGAACTCAGTCCACGTCCTGCCCAATGCGAGACAAGAAGGTTACACCTGATTGGTGATGCTCAGTTCGCATGGGCACGAAACTGCTCTCAAATGTCCAAATCGAAGTTTAGCAACACTGCGATACTCATATGTGCAATATAATGTGTGCCGAAAATGAGAATTGTGTAAAGAATCAGAATTAATTGTCATAACCAGTTGAAGTTGAATTTTTATTCAACAACAGAATCATTTGGAACAATGTTTTCTTGCTCATACCGCGCAACCAATGGATGAAGGGCTAGAGAGAACAGAACATATTCTGTGTTAAACTGTGATTGTCAGTGGAGTATGTTTGCAACTGTCTATTTAAAAATTAACATCTTTAAACTGTTTTTGGGTTATGTACAAACACAGCAAAGGAAACTAACAAACAGCGCCCATGTTGTTAAGTGTGTCTGCTGTTTAGCTTCTTTTGACGTTTATGAGGTCATTCAGTTTGATTTCTAACATCAGAAATGGAGTCGGATTAAATTAAAACCGTTTAGGACCAGTATTCAGTACGTATTCACAGGAAGCAATTACTTGACTGGAGGAATATTCAATACGTTTATCCAGCAAGCAATTGCGTCAGTGAAGGACTATTCAATATGCATGAACTACAAGCACTTACTTGATTGAAGTGAGATGTGATAATGTCCCATTCCAGAATACTATTGATATTCTTCAAGAAGATGATGGACAACATACGAACGTTGCATAAGGAAAAAAAAACAAAAACAACATAGAACGAATAAAAAATTAGACGATTCTTTTTACTAGGGATCATTTCACAAATAGAAGTAAGATCCCAAACAATAAATTCAGCTGAAACTGGATAATCGTGTGTATGGAATAAAGATTGCAAACTGTTATTATATCAATACTCATGTAGCTAATCACAAAGTAGCTGTTACTGACGAAAAGTGCTGCAATCGGGAGGAGCCAAGTTCAATCTCCAGTTCAGCCAGTTTTCCGTGGTCTAACGAAATCAGTTTTAGTGAAGAGGATGGTTTTTTTTTTTCATAAAGCCTAATATTAACTTCCTTCTGCTTCCTTGTCCACAATTTTCTATTAGCTCTAATAATAATAATTAATCATTTCGTCTGGTCTCAAAAACCTGGTAACCGATTTTCTTACCAGCTGCGCATTGCTCCTTTATTGCAGCCGCCTAACATAACCTGGTAATCCTACCGGGGAAAGTAAACCTACATTTTAACTGGAAATACGAACCACGGTCAGTCCTGACATCTTCACATTGACAAAGCAAAGTTCTGCCACAGATGAAGGTCAGTTTTATGGCACGTAAAAACTCAAGCTTCGATAGAGATTCGAAACGGGGATATCGTCGTTCGCTATTCACGCTCCTTAACCAACCTTTCCTTTCAACTATATTGTTCGTTCTTAAAATATTTGTTTAAGTTAGTATAATTACAAATTTTTGATAGACCTGACATGTACAGCCTATGAGTATGAATATATTGTATACAGGTTCATATAGGATGATTGGTAAATATTGAAGGAGGAGGTAGTATGGACAATAAACCTCAGAAAATTGAAATACTTTACTCATACAAAAACACGCGATTATTTTAAGAAAGTAGACTGTTCGCTATGCCTCGTAACGTAGCAACCGCAGATTCTTTTCTTCTGAGATGCGTGTGCATCGGGACTGTAAGTGTCGACTTCAAGCATCAATAAAGTACTTAAATTCGTGTATTGAAGTCGATGGTGGGATTTTCGAACATTTTTTCAAAATGTTGTTTTTGCATGAATAAAGTACTTCCATAAGTTATTTGTGTGATCTTGATCATTTTCTAAAATTTATTTTATGCATAACATCCCAACAACTGTATCTCCAAAACGAATGGGAAACGGAATGTGGAAACGGAAGTGCTACTTGGGAAAGACAATAGTTCTGTGTTGGGGGTTGTGCCTGTGAACACCATTGGTAGGTGGGGTTTCACTAGGCATGGCCTACACCTAAATAGAAGGGGGAAGAGAGTACTTTCTGAGTTGTTAGCTAAAGCAGTGAGGGAGCCCATCCCATTACCAGTGATGATGGGGTCAGGACTGTGCCTTTTTTTAGGTTAGGGGCTGCTGGTGAAGCGACAAAAATAGATTAACAAAGTGATACTGATTGCAGATTCACGATGGGAAAAGTCAAAGATTTAAAGAAATAGATGAAGTGGCTGAAACAATAACTGACTGGGGTGAAACTGGGAAAGAGGAGATAAATTTTGAAAACTTAAAGCCAGTAGTAAGGGTAATAATGGTAAACTGTAGAAGTATAATGAACAAAGTAATCGAATTTGCAATCTTAATAGAGATACACGCACCAAAAGTAATAATTGTGGTAGAGAGTTGGTTAAAAAGAAGAAGTACTAGACAGTAAGATTTTTCCTGCTGGATTCAGAGTGTGCCGCAGAGATAGAGGAGCAATTGGTGGAGGAGTTTTCATACTAGTTAGCAAAAACTATCACAGTTCACTGTTCATAGAACAAGGCCATGAGATACTTGGGGTAGATTTCTGGGGTAATAAAAAAGAAAAAGTCAGAGTGTTGGCTCTTCACCGCAGTGGAAGAATGACAGAAGAAGATGAGGCAATTGGAGAGAAATTAAATTCATACTCAGATTTCAGAGGTGAGAATAGAATGATCATCATTGGTGGGGATTTAAATTTACCAGGTGTAAACTAGAATGGAAACAAAGATTTGCAAATATCTTAATAAGGGAAGGAGTATTTAAACAAGTGGTTGAGCAAAACACTAGGGGACAAAATATTTTGGATATATTTCTAATTAAGCCCGATGAAAACCTTGTGAGTTATCAAGTAACTGAAGGAATAAGTGATCATGAAGCAGTTCTGATGGATATTAGAGGATTCAGTAAACCAGCAGCAAAAATTGAAGGGGGAAATAAGTACAATTATAAAAAGGCACAGGTTTCAAATTTGAAGAGATATTTCAGAGAACAATTCAGCAAATGGAAGGAAGGCTAAAGTACAGTAGAGTCAAGGTGGGAAGAGTTCAAGGAGATATTAACAATGGCGGAAGAAACATTTATTCCAAAGCAGAAAATAAAGAGAAGTAGAGAAACTATGTACTATAATAGGGCAGTGAGGAGATTAAAAAGGTTGGCAAGAAGAAAACATAGCAGAGTTAAAAGACAGCAGGGTAGTAGGGAATATTTAAAACAACTTAAAAATGACTTAATAACAGCAAAGAAAGTTGCTAAAGATGGGTTTATGAAGAGTATTGTCAGTGCAGGAGGACCATTGACTGATTCATCTAGAAATTTCTATGGCTATATCTGGAAACTGAGGGGAAGGGAGGGTGTAGAGACACTTATAGTTAAGGATGGAGAAGACGTTACTGAGGATTTGAAAAAGGCAGAGATTTTAAGTAACTGGTTTAGTGAAAGCATTAGGGACAATGAATCAGAAACGGGAGGGTCTAATTCGGAGAACGAGCTTAACAACACAATTAGAAATGAAGATAGAAAATAATTTGAAATTCATCCTGAAGAAATTATGAAGGAAATAAGAAGCCTGAAAAAACATAAAGGGGCTGGTGTAGATAATATTACTACAGATATCTTAAAGATAGCCAGATGTGACATTGAACCTTTTCTTGAAATATTGTTTAAATTAAGTGTGGATACATGCTGCTTACCACAGGACTGGAAAAGTGCAATAGTAGTACCGGTACATAAAGGAGAGGTGAGAAATAGAGTTGAGAATTACAGGCCAATCAGTTTGACATCAGTGGTAGGTAAATTAATGGAAAGATTGGTATGCAACCACATCAGAAATATATGTGAGGAACTTAAGTGGTTTTCAAGCAGGCAACATGGATTCAGGTAAGGATATTCATGTGAATCTCAGTTGGTGGGATATATGCAAGATATTTCAGATGAAATGGACAAGAGAGGCCAAATTGATAGTGTAGCACTAGATCTATCACAGGCGTTTCACAGAGTGAGTCCTAAAATTGTTGTAAATAAGGTAAAAACTGTTGGAGTGGATGAGAAAGTGATTTGCTGGGTAGAAGAATTTTTAAAAGGTAGAAAACAGAAAGATAAGGTAGGAAATGTAGTATCAAAAGATGTGGAAGTAAAAATGGGAGCGCCGCAGGGTAGTGTATTGGGACCTTTGCTTTTCATTATTCTAATGAATAATTGTGTTGATTGTTTGCTATCTGAAATTAGATTGTTTGCAGATGACATAATGGTATATAAAAGAATAAAAACAGTAAAGGATTGTAAACAGTTGCAGGGTGATCTGGACAGGATATCTAGTTGGGTTGGTAATCATGGGATGAAGATAAATGCAAAGAAGAATCAGCTTATTAGATACACAAATAAAAACAAAAGGTTAATTATGAATATAAGGTGGGACAAGAATTGCTTGCTGAAGACTTGAAATGTAAATATCTTGGCATTACATTTGATAACAAGCTTAACTGGGCAGGACACATTGGACAGGTGGTAGGAAAAGGTTTCAAAATTCTGCACATGTTGGAGAGAATGATGAAGGGATGTACGAGAGAAGTAAAGGAATTGGGTTACAAAACTTTAATCAGAGCATTGCTCGAATATGTTACTGTAGTATGGGGCCCTCATTTTACGTATCAAATACAGGAATTGGAGAGGATGAAAAAAAAGGCCTGCTAGATTTGTTTCTGGAAATTATCGCAGAATGCAATCAGTGACGGATATGATAAAGGACCTGGAATGGGATTCATTGCAAGACAGGAGGAGGATGAGGAGGTTCATGGGAGTGTACAGGGCATATACTGGTGATGAGGCATGGAAAGATATTGCAATAGGTATGAAAAGTAGTGTATGGAAGGGAAAAGATGACCATGACCACAAGCTGACACTCGATTTCATGCACAAGGGTGTGAGAAGATTCTCTATTTTAGGTAAGGGTGTTAGGGATTGGAATGAGTTACCAAGAGAAATGATGAATAATTTACCGAAAACGTTGGAAGAATTTAAAGATAAAATTTGTAGAGGGCAAATGTAGGTGGGTGCAGGATAGGGGGAAGATGGGTGTGTAGGGAAATTGCCACCGGAGTTTGTGCTCCATTGCAATTAAATTAAATTAAATCGAAACTGGACACATGTTTATACGAACTTTTTTCAGTATTGTTCATAATACTACCTCCTTATTATCATTCCTACTGAATTACCTGTTCTACTGAATATTCAGCCGCAAAGGTTCCACTATCTGAGAAGTTCGTTTAGTTTATTGGGTATTACACTGTTACATATGCAGTTGGAAGAATGAAAATTTTTCCATATTGGCGGTGATGTACTTCCTTCTTTCTTTCTACTCTGGCAGGGAAACACTGACTTGTACCGGAGAGTGTTAGGATGTTTCTGTAATGTTTTGATGATGTATGAAAATTCAGAGCGAATTGTGTACGTATTAATTCTAATGTGCTAAATGTGTTAAGATAGACTGCGTCTTAAATAAACTGTGTCACTCTAAAAACAGTTTTTAAAATTGACAGCGCATTAATGTACGTGTTTCCATTACTTTTGCTCGAGTGACTTCTATTTAGTAAAACATTCTGAGTTTCCAGCAATTGCCTGGCTGGGTTATCTCTGTTCTAGACGCGCTGCTTTACGAGTATTCGAGTGGCTGCATTCTGACTACAAGTGGTCAACTTGTCGTTAACGCTCACAATTAGCTTACCGTCAACTAGACGGCTACATTGACCAAGTAATTAGCTCATAATCGGTTAACTGTGACAGAACGAGTGTAAATAAGTAATTAATTAGCTCACAAGTCCAAAACCAACAATTATTTTTATCAGATTACGTCGCAATACCCACCACAGTACGAGTATATCTGTTTTTTTTTTTTTTAATAATCAGTGTCGTAAATATCAGGAACATTTAAATAAGTGTGCCATGAGCAAAGACTTAATTATAATAAATTTTGAAACAGTTACATTCAAAATTTGTTCTCATCTATATATATAAAGATGAATGTATGTATGTTTGTTTGTTTGTTTGTTTGTTTGTTTGTTTGTTCTTCATACAAATGCACAGTATTTATCCGATCTCGATGAAACTTTGCACACTTATCCTTTGAAACAAGGAGAAAAATACTGTCTACATTTGGTTGAAAAATTATCTGTATAAATAATACAAGTTGTCTCATAATTTAGAAATACTACTGAACGGCGATAGACATACGCGTTGGATATGGAGGTCTCTCTACTGTTTTTCCGTGTAGCGGTCATGTAGCTCAGTGGTTAAAGCGCTTGCTTACTAATGTTTGGGTCGTGGTATCCAGTTCAAATCACCGTGGAGGCTAAGATTTTTAAAAATTGTTTTCGACCTGGGCCGTCGGTTATTCGGATTGAATGTTAAACTGTAGATATTAAGATATTATAAAGTTAGGGGTGAAATGCCAGGCAAATCATAGGTAGTCTTGCAATGCTGTAGGTGTACACTGTTTTACGTTATAATGATCCCTCAGGGGTTGTTCGTAGTCAGTGTGTGTGTGTGAACCGCAGTAATAATACTCTAAATACGGAAGTAAGTCTCTGTCTTTTTGTTACGTTTTGAAGACTAAATGGCTATATCGATATTAATGGAATTTGACAAGAAAATCTGTATGGAGGGCACGGGACATTTTTTCCAGTATGATTAACAGTTGTCACGAAATTTTGAGACCTAATCGAATGGTGACAGAAATATGTTGGAAACTGATTCTCTTCAAGAGACAGGTTCGACGGTAGAATGATATAGTGATAGCTTTCCTGTCATATTATGCCGACTCGGTGTTGTTTGGGATCAATCCTTCGTTACCAACCACTTTCTATATTCAATTGCGGCAAAAAAATCTTAATCCACGCGTACGAAGTCGCGGGTACGAGCTAGTATATAAATATATTCTTCGGCGTGTGCACACCTTCCGAACCACATGACGCATTTCCTTCAGCATGAATAAGGTGTAAAACCGAAATATTGTGTATTCTTGTGTTCGTCGTATATATTCTTTACACGCCGCTGCCTTCAACTTTGGTGAGTGATGAGTCATTTCCCCTTTCCTCGTAATTTATAAATATATTTTCGTAATTTTGTGTGTGCGTGACTTTTTCTTGGAATTTCGAAAATACGTAGGCAGCTAACTGAAAATTCATTGAAACACTAAAACAGTAAGATAGATTCCTAGTATTTTTAGAAGGTCCTTTGTTTGGTCCTTTCCTCGTTCTCTATATGTCATCGTATAGTGAAAGTGCCTGCGTAGCTTATCACGGCGTTGGAATGGGCGAGTTGGATACCTTCGATGGTGTTTTATTACGTTCTTAATCTCCCCCCCCCCTTCCCCCGGAGAAATATAACGCAGTGCAATAATATGACACTGGGAACACAAAACCTCATATTTAAACCATAAGACAGAGATCGTGTCTATATTAGTGAAAGGGAGGGTTTGGAGAATCGAAGAACTGGTTGCTCACGAAACTGCATCTAACAGTGATTTTTTCTCATTAATATAATTAACCACATAGGAAAATTATAGCACTACCTTAATCCTGATATCAACTGCCAGCTTGTGGTTATTTTCATCTCTTACTCTACGTGTAGTACTCGCAATTCTATCCATCCCATCATCATCACAACGCCTTGTAAACTCCATGCACACTCTTCACCTTCCTGTGACTCCCAACCCAGCACGTTTGTCATATCAGCTACTGATTGTATTTCATGATAACTTACGCAAACAAGTCTAGTCGTCTTCCTTTGTACCACCTGATGTATTTGATACCAAAAATATGGGTCCCACACTATGCCCCATCTTGAAACAAAGGTAAGACATATGGCTTATAATCCAATTGGAACAAGGCCGTGACTGAGTTTTAGATATGGTCACTGATATAAAATATTTCTGGTTTTAGTGCCGAAGGTAATGAAAGGTTAACCCGATCTGGCTAAGATACTAACCTGACCTGTGTTTCATCGTAAGACATACCTCTGCGAAATTTGAATAAAATATCTTGACTTTGAAGCAACTTATAAATAATAATAGAAGCTTTAAACACGGAGAGAGACGATCTTGCTAAATATTTAAACCATCACCTGAGAACACGCAATAAAAAAAATCTACCGTGTTTGTATTTTACTATCCTTATCATCAAGTCTGATGTAACCTCAAACGTGATATCGAATGTTAGTACCTACATACCTAAACATGGCCAAGTAACGTGAGAGTAGTGACTCAAAAATGGTAACGACTAGAAGGACTTCACTGAATCGTAAAGTGAAACATCGAATTTTCAAGTAACATCTCTGGCCTCTGTTAATTTGCAAACGAAGGCCTGGTGCGTGATGTCAGCGATTGGTGACGTCATATCCAGCCAGTAGCTATCGAGGTGTTTGTTGAATGAGCCAGCGAAACTATGTAGTAGAAACTAATTTCCTCGGCACATTCCGCCACCATTCTTTCCAACAGATGAAGTATTTTATAAATTCTTCTATCGTGGAGAGTAAGAAGAACGTTGAATGGAAGTCTGTATTTTTAAAATTCGCTTCACATTCGTATTTTCTTGCCGGGCACACATATGTGCCAGTTTTTTTTTTTTTTATAGCAGTGACTAAGAATCCGATTCAGAAAGGAAGCTCTTTTTGTGTTTGTCAGCTTGTGGTGGCAGTTGTATGAAGAGTCGCTCTTTGTGGCAGCCCCGCTGAGGGTCCGTCGCCTCGACTCGACCCATTTGCATCACAAAGCCGAGGCTAGGTGCGCAGCAGGCGCCTGCTCTTAGCTCAGTCTCATTTCGGCGAATTCTGTAGGACAGGTGCCCCGCCAAAGTGACTTCTTAAACAAGGTGTACCCGCGCACATGGCCCGTTTCTGAGAGTGAAAAGGGACGACCGTTCGTGGTGGGTTAACGGTTAACGTTCTGGCCTCACTTTCGGGAGGACGCGGGTTCGAATCCTCGTCCGGGTATCCAGATTTAGGTTTCCCTGGTCACTCCTTCAAAAAGGCCGTGGCCGAAACCCTTCCTGTTCCTTGTCCTCAGTCCCATCACTCCTCTAATGACCTTAGCCGTCGACGAGGCGTAAAGCCATAAGCAAAAAAAAAGAAAAAGAAAAAGAGCAAGGGATAAAAGCTTCTACTGCAAACACCCTAAGTCTATGACATATTCTAAAAATGGAATGAAGAGAGAAATAATCAAAGCTGGGAGGAAACAAATCGCCAGAAAACAAATACTGGAGTTAATGGATCAGAGGGAAAGGAACAAAATGCTCATGATGAAGCTGGAAGAGAGCAATACAGAAATGTTAGAAATCAAATAAACAGGAAATGCAAGAACGAAAAAGAAAAGTTGCTGCAGGAAAAGTGCGATAATCTTGGAAAGGTCGTAGATAAAGTAGACGTGCCCTATAGGAGAATCAAACAAAATTTTGGAGAAATAATAAAAAAAAAGATATACAAACATTAACGCTGCTGATGGGAAGTCTCGTTAAGTTCAGAAGATAGAGCTAATCGAAAGAAGGAATACGCAGAGAAACTGTTCGATGGAATTGTTAAGAACAACAGTGTCAGAAAAAGAAGAGGATGTATATGTTGATAACTTAGGAGATCTGTTTTAAGGACAAAATGTAATACAGCTCTGAAAGATTTAAAGTCAAATAAGGCGGCTTGAATTGATGAGATTTTGGCACAAATTTTGTAATTCCTAGGAGTAGGACAACAAATATTATATAAACTGAAATCACACAATTATGAAACAAACAAGATTCCAACAGATTTTAATAAAAGTTTCATCTTCACACTTCCGAAGAATGCAGAAGCCAGCAAATGTGAGAATTACGGCAACTTAAGTCTTACATGACATTCTTCAAAATTGCTGGCCTGGATAATATACAGATAAATAGAAAGGATAGTGGACGAACTAATCGGTGAAGATCTGTTTGGATTGAGAAATAACTGCGATACAAGAGAACTAACCCTGGCATTTTGATTAATACTTGAGGGGAGGATCAAGAAGACCAAAGATACTTTTATAGCATTTGTGATTTAGAAATAGATTTTGATAATATTAGTTTCGATAAGATGGACAAAATTTCAAAGAAGACAGGTATAAAATATCGGGGTAGAAGAATAAATTTTTTATAAGAATCAAGTGGCTACAATGAAAGTGAAAAATCATGAGACGCATGCATCAGTTAAAAAGTGTTTGACACAAAATTACAATCTATCTCCATTAATATTCAAATTGTACGTAGAAGAAGCAATAAAAGAAATAGAAGGGAAATTTGAATGAGGGATAAGTGTTTAGGGAAAAAAAATCAGTATGCTACGATTTGCTGATGACATTGTTGTGTTAGCAGAACAGATTGAACGTATTGAGAAGTTACTGAATGACATGATCAATACACTGATGAAATATTTTGGACTAAACATAACCAAAGCAAGACAAAAGTAGTAAAATGTAGCAGAAATGATAGCGATAATAGCTGATTAGATTCAAACATAGGATCTGATTCAATAGTAAAGGTGAATACTGTTACTTAGGAAGTAAGCAAAAACGAAATTAAACACAGAATAGCATTAGCGAAAACGGCCTTCTGGAGAAACATGAAATATTTTAGTTTCAAATATTGATCTAGGACTCAGAAGGAACTTTATATAAAACTGTGTTTGTGAAACACAGCACTTTCTGGTAGCTAAGAATGGACTTTAGGAATACCAGAAAGAAGGAAAATTGAGACAGGCTGGTGGTTCACTTTTTAAGACATGCGGAGATGGTTAATTTGCTAGTGGAGAGAACAGTCGAACGAAAGAACATCAGAGGTAGACGAATATTAGAATACGCCAGACAGATTATTGAAGACGTAAGGAGGTTATAAGGAGTATATGGAGGTTAAGGGGTTAACACAAGGCAAGAAGAGTTGAAGGATTGCATAAAACCAGCCGAGATACTGATGACAGCAAAAACATATTCTAAAAACCTCATTCACTGAATTTTAATAACAAAAAATGAGTATATTATTGATTTAGTTTCAAAGTACCAGTTTGCTGTGCACAAATTCCGTCTCTGAAATAGGTCGGTGTGATATGGTAATACTTCCCAGGTGAGGAAGACTTGAACTTTTTGTTGAATTTAAATAGCGAAGAGTTATCTAGCCCATTACTTGCGCCACGTACAATAGACACAAGTACAATCTACATTTTTCGTCCACCTGTAAATTGACATAATTAATTCAACAACATTTACTTACTTATATATATTCCAACACCAAGTAAAAACCAGTATCACAGATAATCTAAAATAAATAATATGTGCCTCTAACGTAATAAAAAATCAATACCAAATGCAAACTAGAATTCTTATAGAATAAAGTTTAAATAGCATTTAAAGAAACTTACTTTAAATGCTATTTATTATTAAATATGTGAAATATACTTTCACTGCGGTATCAACTTTCTAGGTTAAAAACTTCAGAAAGTACAGCTAATATTTACAGCACTAAATGATCGCAAGTTCTGCATAGGCCCGGAGAACGTTTCTCTAAGCCTAAGAAAAAGATTAGTCTCTGCACACATCAATCCTATGCAGATATTCGCTCCTTTTGTATGCTGATGTTTGCTCCTTTTTCAGTGTGGTACCTTAGGGCCCAATACAACTCAAATTTATATTTCAGCCCGATAGGGTTACGCGATCAGATCTTTGACCCCCCCAAAAAAATTTTTTTTCTGTTTAGACTCTGTGCTTAATTCAACATTAAAAGGTACCAAAAAAAAAAACAGAGAAATTTGTCAAGTGGTAATGACCTTTGAACCTAAAAACTAATTTTGTGTCCACTTAAAAATTTCATGTATCTCTTTGTGCGTTTGTTGCTACTTTGTATATAAGTAACTATTAATACATCAGAGACCATCATCTAGGCTAGCGTTTCTCGATCTTTTTCAAACCGAGGACCACTAAAATGTCAAATATAATTCTGCAGGTCATTAAAATGTAAAAATTAATCTTGCGGACCACTATCTTAGATAGGGCCCAAATTTTTACTTCTCAGTATAGTTTCAAAGAAACCTACCAATTGGCGTATATCGCGGTTCCTATATCTGCAAGAAACACTCATAAAACCGTTATTAATTTATTCTCTTCACAGCAACGCTGCTGTCTTTTATGCCGACTGTGTAATTATTTAGAGAATAGACTATTATACTAACAATAGTCATATCCTCTAACTACCTGCTTTGGCTGGTCGTTGAAATTTTCTTGGTTTTTAGAAATTTATCTTATAGCTTATACCCGCTTATAACCTTATACATTACGAGCACGATATCCGTTTTCTGTGAACAATTTTTACAATTTTGTTTCAGGTAGATACAAATTTTTAAGATTCTACCGGCGGATCGGAGGTTGAGAAACACTGATCTAGGCAAATCCTAGGACGGTTCCTATTCTGCGCCTCATAAACTATACGTTTCTTATGCAAAAAATACACTTGTCACACAGAAAACAAATAGTTACATGTTTCACAGACAGATGGCAACACACAGTTCCCTCGTTTAGGTTAAGTACGCGGGATCTAACAAACTCGTTTTTAATTCGTACAGGCCACAAATCCTTCCTCCTCTCTCATGATTCACACTGGCCACCTGTGTACAACAGAGGCCGGTGGCGCGTGGTCCTTAGATGACATGATCGAAGAAAAAATAAAATCCTCACTATAAAATGGTTGCGCAGACTTCCGCCGTCATTGTATGTATTATCTCGTTTTTCTGGGTGGAGCCTCTTCTATTTATTAAAACCTAACGTTTCAGCCATCTAGCTGTAGGTTTCGTCAGAGCCATTCATTTGATGATGGCTGAAACGTTAGGTCGATTTCTCACAGTTGATCTTGTCTACCCGGCGGGTATCACTGTTCACCTGACTGTTTGATTCCATCACCCTCAACCCTTGTTTTGCGGGATTTCCATTATAGAACTACTGAAGTTTTCGTAGAAATAAGGAACAAGTCTCATTTTAAGCAGACTGAAGCACAACTGAACATTATCTTGTACAGAATAAGTGAGACTGCAAAGTCACTATGAATTTCCGCGACTAAAAGTAATAGGAAAACTCAAAATCGGTTGTCTCCTACATTTATAAAATCTGACGCACAGTCTCAAAGGTTTATGTTGTAGTAATATTATGTACCTCTAAATACCGTATATATTGACAAACTATAATTTCACCGATAAAAAATACATACTGGTTTAACATGGACGATCTTATCTTCCCTTATCTTTGCGTTACGACGTAACTCAAAGTTTTCTCATAAAGGAGAGTGGAATAATGGTAGAATGCTGTGCGAAGCGTCTATGGTAGTAAACTAAAAGCAGAACATTCATTACGCTAGGGGCGGCACTAACATAACTCGAAGAGTCTCAGGTCTAATGAATGTTGCCAACACTTGAATTTAATGTAATTAGAGAAGTTCGACGAATGGGCCGAATTAATTAAAAGGATACCATAGTCTGATGACAAGAAAAGGGAACACTAGCAGATAAAATCTGGTATCAGAAGTTTCAACAACAGATAAAGTTGTTAATTAGTAATCTGGTAGCTTCTAGATCATTTTCATAACGGATCAGATCGAGAAAGAATAATTAAATCATAAACTCCACCCACCACTTCAGCTAAATACTTCATATGTTTGAACATAGGTTGCAACATTTCTAGCCTCGAAAACTAAATCTAAAAATTGTTTGAACATAGTATCTCCTACATTTTTATACCTCTCAGATGTTGTAACAAAAAAAAACAAAAAAAAAATATAAAGAAAGAAAGAAAAAAAGAAAAAACGAAAGAAAGAAACAGCGTAAAATGAACTCATTAACCAGTTTCTCGAGTTCTCTGTGAATGTCAAAACATTTTCACAAAGGTTTTATCGTTCATATTATTTTATTGGCAGACGTGCTATATAATAATTACGTTACTTGTTGAAAAAAAGAACGCTTTTCCGCAGTGGTATGGCGCAGTTCAATAACCACAGATCTCCTATTTGCATAAAAAACGATCAATATTATTATCATGAGCTGGTGGTATTTGTCCATGATAATTACATGCAAACACGTAGTATCATTGCTTAATAGACGATATGTATGACCGGCATTTCTTCTTATTTTTGTTTTAGTTAAATAAACCATCCTTTTTTGCAAATTTTATTCCTCAATAACCACATCGTTTAATATATTAATTTGACCCTATTGCTTTTTCAGTTCAGATTTATTTACTGGTACCATTTATGGGTTTAATCAAGTTGTTTTATATTTGTCACGCTCTTCATGAAGTTAGGATTTATGAAATAACGGCTATTCCGCAGTGTTGGGCCAGAAAAATATCTTTCTCCTTCTGCGCTTATGTTCTTGAGCAGAAATGTTAATTGCTTCATGATATTCATTTGACTGGTAAACGATGCATTAGATTTTACATAATGTAGTTTACAAGGGGGAAATAGAAGCAACCCTTCATGTTTATGGAAACATCTGGAATTAGTGCGTAACTTCGGTGAGATTAAGGACACGGATTTACAATACCGTCGTTAGCGCAATCTAACGCATCTGAGAGGTATAGGCATAGGATAATGTAAAGATCGTTAATATGCCAACAACTTAGTGCTGGGTATTAATGCTACACGCTTGGTTTTGTAATCATTTGTTTGCTTTTTATAATGAGTGAATAGCAAGTTCAATTGTGAAATGAGGGCGGCAAAATGATTAAATCTGTAGGACATACGACAGTATGGCAGCAGACATTTTGCACAGGTTGTATGGACAGTGTGACGATGGTACACTTTACATCATCGAATGTACAAATGGATTGAGGTGTTTCGTAAATGTCGCAACTTCAGTCACCGAAGTCGTCCAAGAACGACCTTCATGCTGCAAACATCTTCACAAATTCAACACATTATTTATTAAAACATTAACAAATACTGTTCTAGGACTAAATATAAATAAAAGCGATACTATAGTCATGAAATGTGGGAGAGTAATAAGATAAAATTAAATATGGAAATATGACCAAAGATAATAAAAGAAGTAAGAGAATTCTATTATTTAGGAATTAATTGCCGAAGCCAATAATGTGGTCAAAATTAATTTCGTACATTGTGCTAGCAGTCAGAAAGACTTTTCTAAAATTTTATGTATGGAACAAAGCACTTTACGAAATTCCAGAAAAGAAAGGACAATTGAAATTTTTGAACTGTGCCGTAGAAAGATGCCTAAAATTAAGTGTACGGTTAAGGTAAGAAATTAATGTGTTTTACAAATTATTTGCTAGGAAAGATGTTTGCGAAGGAGCTTTACAAAGAGACCTAATGCTGGATCACATTTTAAGACATTTGGAATTGATTAACTTGTTAATGCAGGAATAGTCGAAAGACATAAAGATTAAAATATGTGATGCCGATAATAGAGGAACTAAGTTATAATGGGTATTTTAAGATAGGTTAGCTGAAGATAGGAAGAGATGAAGGATTACATAAAACCAGTCTAGAAACTGATGACAAAAAATGATTTTCTGAAATATTTCAGAAGCTTCCGGATTGTTCTGCAATAGAACGAGGCTCATTTTTGATGCTCGTTTGATGAATCCTGGGTATACCACTATATTGCTGAAACAAAAAAGAGGTCGAATACGGAATAACGATCAAATCAGAGAATAGCACACGTGAGGGGGAAGGGGGGGGGGAATGCTGCGTGTATTAGCGTGTACACGCACAAGAAGTAAAACATTTTGTATATTTTTATGTTTTCTTGATGTTTCTTTCGTACTAGAGTGGACGACCAATATTAAATTGCATGTGTACAGTAAAAAGAATCTTCCAAGTTACCCTTGTTTAAAAAAAAAAAAAAAAAAAAAAAAAAAAAAATATTTAAAGCACACTTTGCTACATTGCAGAGAATTTTATGTAACCTTAGTAAGTAATTTGTATTTAAAGCATTTTTATCGGAGAAGATCTTGGGCAATATTACCTGCTAACCGTCCTTACAATCAATTTTCGTTAATAACTAGTTTCTAAGGTGGCTTGAACACAGGTTTCTGGCTCATAACTTGAATAATTTGCTTATGGTTAATTAACTTAAATACAAATGCTAATATTTACGTGATTTTCAGTGATTATCAAAACAATAAAGCTTTAATATATAAAATGGCTTACGGGATTAACGCTGCGTTGAAATACTCCCTCTTCTTCGTCTAACCAACGTTTTGTCCAAGGCTTAGGTCTTCTTCAGGGGCCATCTTCCGAATCTGCTACAGACTTACATCTGCTGGAGACTGGCGTGGTTAGTTGTTTACGTATTTGTACTGTAGATTGTCTCCCATTATCGATTATCCAGAGAAAGAGTATTTCAACGCAGCGTTAAACCCGTAAGAAATTTTATATATTATTATGACGGCTGTGAAAACAACAAAATCTTTTATAGTAAAGCATTAACATTTTTGATACATTTTAGGCCAACTCATGAAACACATATGTTCACACTTCCACATTCATGAATAGAAACAAATCGCGAACTGATTCAAAGCGATGTAGCGTATATTCTCTGTTTTAGATGAGCTTAATCGACAGTTGCTTGCATGCACATGATGTCAAGTGTGAATGTGTAGAACGTCAAGAGTGAGTGTACAGAACGTGCGGCACCTAAGTCAGAAGAGGCAAAACTGTAAAGCGCAGCGCCCTGGTATTGCATCATTACGCTCGGCCAACATTTCTGCTAATACGCAAGTGAAACTGAGAAAACTAGACTGGAAAAGTATGGTTCATTCCAGTCTAGTATTGATTCTCCATCATGTAAATGTATTTTATCTGGACCCCTAAGGAAAGTTACATGGAAACAATTTATTTCAAGCAGTAAAAATTTAAAGGATTGTGCAAAATTGGATAAGTACACAACAAATTTAAACTTATAAGAAATTAAAATATTGATAATAAAATAAAAATAATCATAAAACAGTTTCGTTTGTTTAATTACATAGTATGAAGCGGTCTGCTAGCGGAAGCTTCATATTTTTCTAGCAAGCGTTGGTCGGTGTGAGCAGCAGCCGGGTACACCACAAGTACCGTATTAAATGTTTTAAGGAAAGACTTCTTCATATTTCAATAAAAGAACTGTAACGTAATGAAGAAATATTCTAACTCGAAAAGCATAATCGCTCCACATGAATGGTGGTATGGTTCCTAAAAAGGTCGTTGCCTAATTCCTGCCTGTCGTTCCACTTCACCTTACCGTCAATTCTCTCCAGAGTAGAATGACGTCAACGAACGTTAAGTCCGGCAGCTATGACCGAAAGCTAGAAGGTATTGTGTATAGTGAAACACAAGTCGACTTTATACATATAATCCATCTATATTTCAGTTGAAAACGTTTTCTGTTTGTTTTATTTTGATATTTTATAAATAACAATAATAAAAATAAGCCAGTTATGCTTTAATAATAATTATTTTTTATTTGACTCGTCAGGATAATTCAGCAAGAAATAATGGGTACTAAATTCTCTGATAATAACAGAGAGCAATAATTTTTTATTATTAATATAAAACGCACTACATTTTAAGTTTCGTTACGGTTATGTGGAGCGTTGTGCTAGCTCATTGAATGAGGCGCCCGACTGCAAAAAAACAGTCTCCCTGTAACCAAACCTGCTAGCTGCAGTAATTTTTCCGAGCTGTGCTTTGTTTATTTGAGGTAGGCCGAGACGCTGAGTGGTTCGTATTACAAGTTAAAATTAGGTCCAAGAGGTGGAAAAATGGCTGTCTCTAGTAAAGGTACACTGGCTTATCATGCCTCTTTTCGGAAGATCCAACCATTTTACGAGTCGTGTACCGAGCGTGGTGGGTGAACGGTCAACCTTGTGGTCTCGCATTTGGGAGGACGCCGGATCGAATCCCCGTCCGGGCATCCAGATTTAGGTTTTACATGGGTTCCCAAATCACTCCAGGCGAATGCCGGGAGTAGGACAGGATAGCCGATTCTAGGAACAGCCAATCAGCGTTCAGGGATCGCATGACGTCACGAAGTGAGCAGCCAATCAGCGTTCAGGATTCGCATGACGTCACAAGATGGCCGCCCCGTTAGTTGTTTGGCCGGCCAAGGTGGCGGGGACCGTTAGTTCTTTGGCCGACCAAGATGGCCGCCGTTAGTTCCTCGACCGGCCGCACAGATGGCGGCACCGGGTGGACTTGCGCTGGACCGTTAGTTCCACGATCCACTGGTAGATGGCGCTGGACCGTTAGTTCTTTGGGTGACTAGAAGATGGCGTGGCATGCATCATTTCGGTCTCGGTGAAACCTACAAATATTTGTAACTGTTCTGGCCTGCTCTCCATTAGCCGTTCCCTGTTCTGGAATGAGGACGTCAGACAAGTTGTATCGTGGCTACAAAACTATGGATTCGTCTATCACTTTAGTTCCTAGTGGTCATCGTGTGTTGCGTATACCAATTTCACCTTTACCGAGTAACTTAAATATAATTAAAGTCTTATCTTCGAGGAGTTTAAATGGACCCATTGGTTTAAGTAGACAATGGACGATTAGTTCATCCATTAATCGAGTATGATGTCACGAATCCACTTCCTCTCAGATGTATACTGTTTGAAACAGAAGTGGGTGTTGACGTCACTGCCGGAGTATAAAGGCGTTTCCTTTTAACGTTCGATATGGGGGAAAAAAAACCGTCATAAACTCCAGATATAAAACCGAGGAAGAATTCTATGTGTACCTGTTTTAATGAAATTATTTAGCGTTCTTGCCTCGCATTCGGGAGGACGGAGGTTCGAATCCCCATCCAGGCATCCATGGTTTCCCAAAATCACTCCAAGTGAAACCCGGGGATGCTACCTTCAAAAGGCCATGACCGAATTCATTCCCATTCCTTTCCCGTCTCTAAAGACCACGTTGTTAGAGAGACGTTAAAAAAAAAGTACCTGTTTTAGCGTTGTGGCCTTGTATTCGAGAGGACGGCGTTTCCGGGCATCCAGATTTGGGTTTTCCATGGTTTCCCAAAATCACTCCAAGTGAATGCCGGGGATGCTACCTTCAAAAGGACATGGCCGAATTCCATCCCATTCCTTGCTCCCCATCCTTTCCCCGTCTCAAAAGGCCACGTTGTTAGAGAGACGTTAAAAAGTTTAAAAAATGAAATTATTGTGATAAAGTATAGCAATACCACACATACGTTATTCCTTTCAGAATTCGTAGGCTCAAAAACCCATCAATGGTGAAATCCTTTCATTGAAACCGAGAGACATTCACCGACGAAGGTAGGGAAAACCATAAAAAAATTCCGTTCATCGAAGCAGGCAGACATTAAAAATTAATACACTGACGGAGAGACGGGAAACAAACTCAATTAGTCACATCATGTTGGATTCGTTATGAACAATACAATATAGCTCACGAGTGTCACCTACATTCCGTGTATTTTAAAGGATGTAGTAAATTGTGTGTAATGAAAAACAGACACTTTTTGAACTCAAAGAGGCATTGAAGGGGTTTACTGATGTATGTAAGTGTGACCTCGATGAATTAATAGCTCTTAAACTAAAGCAAAGTTGTCGATTTGAAAACCAGTTTCTTTCCCTACAGACATTTCTGAAGTGAATACATGATGTCAAACCAATCAGCATGTAATTTTTTTCAAGCCTATTTCTCAAACCTACCATACATTATTCCTTTTAAAATTCGTAGCCTCAAAAACCCACCGACAGATATTCACCGAAGAAGGTACGAAAAACCATAAATTCCGTTCATTGGAGCAGGCAGACATTAAAAATTAATTCACCGACCAAGAGACGGGAAACAAACTCAATTAGTCACATCATGTTGGATTCGTTATGAACAATACAATATAGCTCACGAGTGTCACCTACATTCCGTGTATTTTAAAGGAAGTATTAAATTATGTGTAATGAAACACAGACACTTTTTGAACTCAAAGAGGCATTGAATGGGTTTACTGATGGATGTAAGTATAACATCGATGGGTTGAGAGCCTCTAAACTAAAGCAAAGTTATCGATTTGAAAACCAGTTTCTTTCCCTACAGACATTCCAGAAGTGAATACATGATGTCAAACCAATCAGGCTGTAATTTTTTCAAGCCTATTTCTCAACCCTACAGACTTAGTCTTTGGACAAGAGGCCACTTGAAATTATTTGTGACAAAGCCTTTCCCACACCAAGGCTAGGAAAATCAAAGTTTCCAGTTTGACAATGGCAAAACTCAAGGAATGGAAACATCAGTACGACTCCTTATTTCCCTAATCTTATCTCTGTTGCCATTGGTATAAAATATTTCATTGCACTCGTAATTGTTGCCACCAAGGTCAAACCTTTGTCGTCTGTCAATCCAGACCAAACTATGTATCAATTCTGTTATGCTTTCGTAAGCAATCACAAATTGAGTGTCCTTAGCTGCACTTTGTCTAAAATTCCAATAAATCCCTTGTGATACATCAGTGATTGACACCTTTAACTGTATTTTACAGCTCAGCACGTATGTTCCAGGAATGAAATACCGTCTGTTAATCTTACTAATTTCACCCCTATCGAATCGAAGTACGCGAGTCCTATGTAATAAAAATCGAGTCACGCTAAGCACAGAACATGTCTGAGACCATCGCCTGTGACCAAAGTGGAGATATAGAAAATTTACCCACTCCCTTATGTGCCGGCTCCTACTGATAGTCTTTTACGCACTATTCCTAATTCTTTCACCAAGGTCCACCCCTAGCCTCATCGCCAACATACGCCCAGCACTTCGTCAAACAACCTTCTGTTTTCCAATGATTCCCTGATCAGTTACAGACAGGGTTACCTTCTGTTCGTGCGTTAAAGTAAACCAAAAATTGAAAATTCGCAAAGTCTTCTCCTAATCAGTAGCCAGGTACCAAAATATTCACTTAAGGTGGTTCTACTGCAGTTTTCCAGGAAAATTCTCCCTTTTTCCAGGAAATTATTTTTCAATAAATCAGAACCCAGGAGAGTTCTCCATTCGGTTTAAATGTTCCCATCTAACGCCAACCTTCGGATTCAGGACCAAGTGTGACATTTGTTTGTAATTGCATGCTTTGTTCAAGTAACCACGATAAAGTTACCATAATGCTCTTAGCTAACTGATAGTTTCTTGGTCATCAAACAGACATCATAACCCACATTTTCATAGAAGATCCCCACACATCGACAAGTATCCATAGGTGCAGACGCTGGTTCTATTACGCCTAAGATAGTGCTCACACTTGAACTGTCGTAAATTGTTAGGTCAAAGTGGGTGTTTAGATATTTTATCCACTCAGGCCTCATCACCTAAAGTCTAGTGCAAGATTGTGGTCATGGTCAACTTAGGCTCCATACACCACTCAGAATTATTCCACCAATATCCATTCTAACAGCATTATACGCCACCTACAGCCCCTCAACACTCTTCATATCTTCCAATGATATCTATACTACACCACACAAGCAATGGCCTGACTGTGGATTTGTACCCAAGTCCTTCGCTTCTCTGGTACATCACCCCTCTCTGTTAAATGATTTTTATGTAGTGAGAATCAAAATTCACATGCCAACACAAACGACAGTAAACTGTAAAGAGCACATCGAAATGGGAGATTGTCTAATCCCTGAAACAATGGTTAGAAGCACACGTTGATAATTCTATAACCATATATTTTAGACTCAAATCCACATAGGAATGACACACGCACACACTTGTACATGCATACAGCGAGGTCGACAGAAATAACAGCAAGCATCACGGAAACGATGAAGTGGGGGGCAGAATTGTCGTTACAACTGATTAACTGGACAGAACTATCGTTACAAAAATCATCAGACAGACGAGTTACTTACGCTTACATGCACAAAGAGAGACGCAGATACACATGTCCAAGACTACACAACTACCGGTACCAGTCATGGAAACAAAAAAAGTGGTGTAGTACTCTCTTGCCTCATGACTGGCTGAAAAACAGAAGTCTCCTTACATATCATCAGCCTGGCGAAATACAGGGTGTGCAAAAGATGGCATGTTTTCACCTTAAACCTAAGTGTTTATACCATAAATAGTGTTCATCACGCCCCAGTTGATTACATTTACCATCAACATGTCTCTCCCACACCGCAACCCTTTCTACCATTCAGTAAAAAATGACCCCAGTACCATGAGTTGCAATAGACACTTGACTATCAGACAGATATCATAACCCGCATATTCAAACTAGGTCTCAGCCACAAATCTATACATCTCCATGCACTGGAAATTGTCCTGGAAAACTGCAGTAGAACCACCTTAAGTGAATATTTTGGTACCTGGCTACTGATTAGGAGAAGACTTTGCGAATTTTCAATTTTTGGTTTACTTTAACGCACGAACAGAAGGTAACCCTGTCTGTAACTGATCAGGGAATCATTGGAAAACAGAAGGTTGTTTGACGAAGTGCTGGGCGTATGTTGGCGATGAGGCTAGGGGTGGATCTTGGTGAAAGAATTAGGAATAGTGCGTAAAAGACTATCAGTAGGAGCCGGCACATAAGGGAGTGGGTAAATTTTCTATATCTCCACTTTGGTCACAGGCGATGGTCTCAGACATGTTCTGTGCTTAGCGTGACTCGATTTTTATTACATAGGACTCGCGTACTTCGATTCGATAGGGGTGAAATTAGTAAGATTAACAGACGGTATTTCATTCCTGGAACATACGTGCTGAGCTGTAAAATACAGTTAAAGGTGTCAATCACTGATGTATCACAAGGGATTTATTGGAATTTTAGACAAAGTGCAGCTAAGGACACTCAATTTGTGATTGCTTACGAAAGCATAACAGAATTGATACATAGTTTGGTCTGGATTGACAGACGACAAAGGTTTGACCTTGGTGGCAACAATTACGAGTGCAATGAAATATTTTATACCAATGGCAACAGAGATAAGATTAGGGAAATAAGGAGTCGTACTGATGTTTCCATTCCTTGAGTTTTGCCATTGTCAAACTGGAAACTTTGATTTTCCTAGCCTTGGTGTGGGAAAGGCTTTGTCACAAATAATTTCAAGTGGCCTCTTGTCCAAAGACAGGGTTGAGAAATAGGCTTGAAAAAAAAATTACAGCATGATTGGTTTGACATCATGTATTCACTTCTGGAATGTCTGTAGGGAAAGAAACTGGTTTTCAAATCGATAACTTTGCTTTAGTTTAGAGGCTCTCAACCCATCGATGTTATACTTACATCCATTAGTAAACCCCTTCAATGCCTCTTTGAGTTCAAAAAGTGTCTGTGTTTCATTACACATAATTTAATACTTCCTTTAAAATACACGGAATGTAGGTGACACTCGTGAGCTATATTGTATTGTTCATAACGAATCCAACATGATGTGACTAATTGAGTTTGTTTCCCGTCCCTTGGTCGGTGAATTAATTTTTAATGTCTGCCTGCTCCAATGAACGGAATTTATGGTTTTTCGTACCTTCTTCGGTGAATATCTGTCGGTGGGTTTTTGAGGCTACGAATTTTGAAAGGAATAATGTATGGTAGGTTTGAGAAATAGGCTTGAAAAAATTACATGCTGATTGGTTTGACATCATGTATTCACTTCAGAAATGTCTGTAGGGAAAGAAACTGGTTTTCAAATCGACAACTTTGCTTTAGTTTAGGAGCTATTAATTCATCGAGGTCACACTTACATACATCAGTAAACCCCTTCAATGCCTCTTTGAGTTCAAAAAGTGTCTGTGTTTCATTACACACAATTTACTACATCCTTTAAAATACACGGAATGTAGGTGACACTCGTGAGCTATATTGTATTGTTCATAACGAATCCAACATGATGTGACTAATTGAGTTTGTTTCCCGTCTCTCCGTCAGTGTATTAATTTTTAATGTCTGCCTGCTTCGATGAACGGAATTTTTTTATGGTTTTCCCTACCTTCGTCGGAATGTCTCTCGGTTTCAATGAAAGGATTTCACCATTGATGGGTTTTTGAGCCTACGAATTCTGAAAGGATTAACGTATGTGTGGTATTGCTATACTTTATCACAATAATTTCATTTTTTAAACTTTTTAACGTCTCTCTAACAACGTGGCCTTTTGAGACGGGGAAAGGATGGGGAGCAAGGAATGGGATGGAATTCGGCCATGTCCTTTTGAAGGTAGCATCCCCGGCATTCACTTGGAGTGATTTTGGGAAACCATGGAAAACCCAAATCTGGATGCCCGGAAACGCCGTCCTCTCGAATACAAGGCCAGAACGCTAAAACAGGTACTTTTTTTTAACGTCTCTCTAACAACGTGGTCTTTAGAGACGGGAAAGGAATGGGAATGAATTCGGTCATGGCCTTTTGAAGGTAGCATCCCCGGCATTCACTTGGAGTGATTTTGGGAAACCATGGATGCCTGGATGGGGATTCGAACCTCCGTCCTCCCGAATGCGAGGCAAGAACGCTAATTAATTTCATGAAAACAGGTACACATAGAATTCTTCCTCGGTTTTATATCTGGAGTTTATGACGGTTTTTTTTCCCCCATATCGAACGTTAAAAGGAAACGCCTTTAAACTCCGGCAGTGACGTCAACACCCACTTCTGTTTCAAACAGTATACATCTGAGAGGAAGTGGATTCGTGACATCATACTCGATTAATGGATGAACTAATCGTCCATTGTCTACTTGAACCAATGGGTCCATTTAAACTAAGACTTTAATTATATTTAAGTTACTCGGTAAAGGTGGAATTGGTATACGCAACACACGATGACCACTAGGACTAAAGTGATAGACGAATCCATAGTTTTGTAGCCACGATACAACTTGTCTGACGTCCGCATTCCAGAACAGGGAACGGCTAATGGAGAGCAGGCCAGAACAGTTACAAATATTTGTAGGTTTCACCGAGACCGAAATGATGCATGCCACGCCATCTTCTAGTAACCCAAAGAACTAACGGTCCAGCGACATCTACCAGTGGATCGGGGAACTAACGGTCCAGCGCAAGTCCACCCGGTGCCGCTATCTGTGCGGCCGGTCGAGGAACTAACGGCGGCCATCTTGTCCGGCCAAAGAACTAACGGTCCCCGCCATCTTGGCTGGCCAAACAACTAACGGGGCGGCCATCTTGTGACGTCATGCGATCCCTGAACGCTGATTAGCTGCTCACTTCGTGACGTCATGTGATCCCTGAACGCTGATTGGCTGTTCCTAGAATCGGCTATCCCCTCCTACTGCCGGGATGCTTCCTTCAAAAATGTCATGGCCGAATTCCTTCCCGTTCCTCGTCCCCAGTTCCATCACGCCTCTAATGACCTTAGCCGTCGATGAGGCGTAAAGTAATAAGTAAAAAAAAAGTTTCGTGTTTCTTTTACCGTTACGTAACGTCAGCTAGTGCGTTCTCTCCGTCACTTATATAACGTTGTCCCAGAGATATTACTACATCCGTTGTATGCAAATAGTCTCCAATTTTGGAAACAATTTTTCAAATCATTATTGCGCGTAAAAAAGTTTTAGCACAGTAACAAGCCATCTGGTTGTTAGTTAATTCATTTTTCTGTCTCGATATTTTATCCCAGGCATCTTAAAAATACCTTTTTCAATGTAACACCGTCAAAAGTATTTTTATATTGGTAACCGTAATATGTATATTGCAACCTTTAGTCTCCAATCAATATATCTATATTATTTATTATATCTTGGTATTAAATAATGATTAATAATTAAAAATGTAAATTCTATGAAATTGTAATTATAACGAGTTCCACAGACGCTTTTAATATTGTACTGGGGTAGTTGTAAGCTCTTAGGTTTAAGTAGGATTAGTATTGTCTTTGGAGAGTCAGAGAGGAAGAATTATTGTCTTTAGAGAGAAAGAGAAATACGTGCAGAAGCACGCACAAAAAGTCTTGCTGCGGCTGTGGTGTAATTTTAGGAACGAAATGTATTAAGTGGTGATGTTTGTAATACGGTGTTAAAGTTGTGATATTAAAAGTGAAGTATACCTATGTACTATCGCTTTTCATTTAGTCGTTGCCAGACCTATAAAAGTTATTAAAATCGTTGCGCTTAACATTACGGGCCGGGTTTCCAAGCAAAGATATTCTTGGAACCGAATTGTTACTTTATTAATTAACATTTTGGAGCTAATCCTCCCAGTACGCCCTTCTGAGCGTACAAAACTGGATATAACCTCCCAACTGCATTAGCCTCACACAGTAATTAGTTTTACTGTTATGTGAGAAGGGGAGGTTACAATATCCATAGTTCCAGCATTCATCAATCACAGGATTAATACATTCTTAATGTCCAAGAAATTGTTGGGTTGAGTTGGGTAGTGCTTTATGAAGTTCTTTCATGACCTCCCGTTATCAAACTAAATTAAATTGCTATCAAATCTTAAGGAGTTTGTATAAATAATTAAAAAAACTATCTGTTAAGTGCTTGTGATGTTATTGTGTAATGTTTTGCGAGAGACTATATTAGCCTTTTCCAACCAAATGCCAACCTTTCCTTCACGTGATGCACCCCGTTTGCATGGACGAGGCTCTGACGACTAAAGGATTCCCGATAAAATTAGTCACCCACTGGTTGCCAACGGCCTACTGAAGAAAGACGGAAGAACGGCAGTGGTCCAGGGTACCCTCTTTCCTGTTGGGGGTAGAAACGGCTCCTAGAGGTGGATAAATCAGAAATGATCAACGGCATGGGGATGCAAAAGGCAACGGGAATCCACTGCATTAAATACCCAAAGGATATCCCGAAGGATAGTAGTTTTCACAAATTACATATTACCGCATAGTATGATGGGATGGCTTCTTCCTGGATAAAAAATTCCGGAGTTATAATAGTTCCCCAAAATTTCCGGATGGAGACTGCCCACGGAGGAGTCATAAGAATGGGTAGGGTAGAGACATTCTGCGAGTCTGGACGTGGAATGTTATAAGTCTGAAAAGTGCAGGTAGATAAGAAAACTTAAAAAGTTAGATGTAACAACTTCAGTTAGTTGTCTTTGGAGTTAGTAATATTAAGTGGAAGGAAGCTCCAGTTTTCTGGTCTGGGAAACAAAATAATTAACACAAAAGTTGTCACTGGTGCAGGATTTGTAATGAATAAGAGTGTAGGGAAAAGGATGAGTTATTATCAACAGTTTAGTGATAGGACTGGTTTGGTATGGGTAGACACTAAACCCGCTTCAACCAAGTTAGTACAAGGGTATATACCAACGCCACAGGAAGATGAAGAAATAGAGAAAATGTCGAGAAAATTGAAGAATTAATTCAATATGTAAAAGGGAAGGAATATCTCATAATCATGTCTTATTGGAATGCGATAGTCGGAGAAGGAAAAGAAGGGATTACTGTAGAAAGTTTTGGCCTAGGAGAAAGTAATGATCGCAGAAACTGGTTGTTAGAATTTCGTGGCGGAAACACTATTGAAGAATCGTACACGAAGTATATACCCCCGGAAATGTCCATGATATACGGGTAAATATCAACTAGATTATATCATGGTTAATCAGACATTCAGGAATCACGTTCTAGACAGTAAACCATATCCAGAAACGGAAAGGACCACATTCTGATAGTTATGAAATGCCGGCTGAAAGTAAAGAGAAATAGGAAGCAAACTAGACAAAACAGAATGAAATTGAACAACCTGAAACAATCTTACGTGAGAGATGTTAGGCGCGGGGATATGAAATAAATATGAAAGGAGTTGAACATAAGACGAATGGAATGAATTTAAGATAGGAAGAATCAAAGTTGGTAAAGAAACATTAGGCTTCAGGGAACAAGCCACCCCAAAACCTTGGATCACAGAAATTGTTTTGGAATTGATGGATCAGAGGAGTAGGCACAAAAATGCTTAGAATGAAGCAAGAAGAGAGCAATATGGACAATTTAGAAATAAGATAAACATGCAATGCAAAAAAGCAAAAGACCAATTGTCTGCCAGCAGTGTTCATGCGCATTCCTTTAATTTTAAGAATAAAGATATTCTTAGGAATCCCATATTTGCTAGAGCCTTCTCTGTAGCTGAGAGATTAGTTGTTAATGGCTTCAAGAGCTTCTTTAAGAGTTTCCTTCATGTAATTTCGATATGCCAACCCCCTGGATCCGCCTCTGTCCCCAGGTGTCATTTATATTTGTTAACCACCATTACAATTCCTTCAATTAAAAAAAAAATCATATTTTGGTTAAGAAATCAGTGTGGGGCACTTTGTGGACAGTCGCGAAAGTCCCGACATTACAAAATAAGCCTATTACCCGTTTTTCCACCTCTTCTTGACAAGAAAGTTTACAGCACTACACAGAATTTCGAAAATCGTCGCCAAACAATGCTTGCCTTTCAGAAAAGGTTGCAAATGAGATAGATGGGAGGACACAATAACACTTCGATTAACCACCACACAGTTGCTATATTTCGCCTCTCGTGAGAGCGGGAGATATAAAATACTTGAAAAACGTAGGTGTCCAAAAGTTTTCCCTGCTGTCACAAAGTAGCCCCGGTTTACGGAAAGTGAATTCTGTAAAATTACAACTGACGGCCGAAGCAGGAATGATGATAAAGCAGACTAGCACTAGTAAAACGAGTCTACATGAAAAAGAGGAAACCTTTAGTTTAAAATATTAATCTAGACCTCAGAAATAATTTTTTAAAAATATATATGTATGTGTGGGGCACAAAACTTTATGGTAGCTAAGCATGGAGTTTAGGAATACCGGAAAGAAGGAAAATTGAAGCATTTGAAATGTGGTGCTATCGATGGATACTAAAAATTAAGTGTACAGATAAAGTGTGAAACGAACGTGTTTTGGAAATGGCTTGTTTAGAAAGAAGTTTGTGGAATTGTCTAACAGAAAGAAGAGACAGGATTGATAGCCACGTTTTGAGACATGCCGGATTGATTAAGTCGAAGATTAGAACGGAAGAGGAAGACAGAGATTAGAATATATAAAGCAAATAATTGTACACTTATGCTGTAAGATGTATGTTGATTTAAAGAGGTTCACACAAGAACGAAAAAGATGCATCATACCAATCGAGTCATGGATAACAGGGAATAATATTATAGTTTAAAAAACTAAAATACTCGCTTTTGTAGCAATGTGAACTAAAATGTTAAAAATAATCTTTAAGTATATATATTTTTTCAACTGCACTAAACTCCACACAATTCTCACAATTCAGTAAAACTTTTTTAAATAAGCTTAAAATAAGGTAACTGATTGAAAAGTTAATTTAAATGTAAAAAAAGTGTGGTCTGATAGATATCAGTAACTTTTTTTTTTTTGCTAACTGTTCGTAAATCTGAGTTACTATTTACAAGCAGAGAGCACCCGACGCTGTTTTTACATGAAAGATATCATCTTAATCAGTTACCATAGTATTTAATACTTATTCAAAAAAGTTATACTGTATTGTAACACATCCTAGAGCTGTTGAACAAAATTTGTATATTTAAGGATTATTTTTAACCTTTTAACTCACATTGCTACCAAAGGGTGTAATTTTATTTTTAACTTTTTAGTTCACAATGGGAATTTCAGGACATAGATTTGAAATTATTGTATTGTCACTAATCTTAATACGTGTGCAAAATTTCTAACAATATGGATGACAGGAGGTGGGTGAACATTGAAATGAACATTGAAAGTGGGTGAAATGGAATTGACAGTTTTCGTTACTTTCCTATTGTTACTATCAAAGTTATGAGAATAGTAGGACGTTGCTATGAGATTATTATACTGTCACCGCTTCTTAATATATGTGAATAATTTCAGTCAATTCGGATATCTGAAAGTGGGTGAAATTGAATTGACATATTCCGTTACTTTCCTATTATTACGCTCAAAGTAATGGGAATAGCAGCACACAGCTATGAGATTTTTGTATTTTCACCGGTTACTTATACGTCTGCAAATTTTTAAACAATTCAAACGTCAGGAAATGGGTGAATATTGAAATGAAATATTCAATTGCATTCAGTTTTCTATTGTTACTGTAAAAGTAAAGATAATTTGAATTTAGAGACTCCGTTACAATCATAAGTACATACATTCACCTCAAGCTAGTATAATTCATGTATATTCTTCTCATTCAGGAAATATTCTCATATCTCACAGTTTTTTGATAAATTATTTATTGAAATGTTTAGTACTTATAACTGCGAGAGTATATACAAAAATTGGCTTTTGTCCTTTATATGACTTTGTCCAGTAAATAAGTTTTTCTGAAAACACGGAAACCGGAAACAACAAAAAGGTCACTGTTTCGGATTTAACACAGATCAAGCAAGGGTCCCTGATTTTTAATAGCACAAGAAGAAGCAATATTTTGTTAATGAAAAGGAAGGTTTCTTATGCGTTCCCTCGGCCTATAATAACTTTCCGATGTCATATAGAAAACAAAAATTGAAAGCCTAATTTTTTTAAATTTTATTTTTTTGCTGTTGATAAATGTGGCTAGTTGATCAAATGCCCTCTTCCCAATATTTGGCAGTTATAATGTGATCATCGCTGACTTTTTGACCTACATATCTTTAACACATAAGCAATTATTAATGAATCTACAAACTCATGGAAAAGCCACGTACGGGTATCCACGTATGAGCATAGTTTTATGGGAGTCAATTAATTTAGCATCCAAGAGAATTACCACTAATCTTGAACCATTAATTAATCCCTGATTAGCACCAATATTTCTATTTAACGTTGTAATAGTATTTTTCTTTAAAAGCAATTTATGAGATGGTGGTAAACCAGACTATTTCGGAAATGGCTCTAGCGGTTAGGATGAAATTTCGTATATAGGTAACGATTTGCTTTTCAAAAAATAAAAAATAAAAAATAAAGTTTGGAGGAATTTTTGGATTTGGTATCTCGGTAATGGCTCTAAACTCATCTCGTAGGATTCAGTTACCAGTAAGCCTACTGATGTTAGTTAAGATTCTGTTTGCAAGGAGCTGTGCACTTAAAAATGCCTAGGTAGCCTTCAAATAAAAAGGTTTAACTTTAATCAAACTTTACTCAATATCGTGCATATTGAACATAAATCATATGATGCCTAGCAAAGATCGGCCACTCAGGTACTAAAAAATTATTTACGGTAATGCAGGTATATTTAATAAGGAAATGCTGGGTGACGCTATCATCCTAGAATTAATAACCCATCGAAATTCTTCTGCATTACAATATATTCCAACGTCACTGCACAACGACTATTGGCGACAAGAAGATGAAGGAGACTATATAGACTGAACTACTTTAACAGAATGTTATTGGGTAATGCCACTTCAGTGTCACAAAGTACCTTGTGTGGTTCTCAGTATGAAATTGGCAGACGTAACGGAATTCTGTTTGAAGTTAACACGTTTTCAATACGAGGATGAAGTGAAGTAAATGCATACGGCAGTATAGATCGTGAACACTCAGTGACTGATGGAGCACATAGTTACAGAACTTAAATACAGGGATTTCTATTTATGACGCGTCCACGCCCACGGCAAAAATCGCCCGAGGCAGCGCCCCCTCGCTTGCCGGTAAGTCCCACGGCGCATCGCCCGTGCTCTGGAACGCCTCATGCTTGCGCTGATTTCTTACCTTTTAGCACGAGCTGAAAATGTTGACCATCGGCTTCAATCCACGCTTGACATCTTCTAAGGATGTTTTGGCTAACTCTCTGAAGTGTTTGTGAAGAAATATTATTAATTTTAGTTCTTATGTTTTCCCTAAGTTCCTCTTCCGTACGGGGATTTGAATCATAAACACGCTGTTTTATGTAACCCCACAAACACAAATCACAAGGTATCATGTCTGGAGAACGCGGAGGCCAAAATCCACGACCGATAAATTGATTCTCATTGTAAACATGCTTTAAAGCACGCATAGAATTTTCGGCTGTGTTCTGAAAATACGCCCTTATCGAACAACTGCTGTGCACGAATTAAAACAAGCAGATTTCACTGCACGAATGAGGTTTACAAACTGGTTTATGCAATGTGTGCACGATGGCGAGCTAGCTCCGGAATTGACATTTTTCACCGATGAGGCGTATTTTTTATTTAAGTGGACGCGTAAATAGTCAAAACAGTCGGTACTCGAGTACAGAAAATCCACATCTTATTCACGAACAGCCGCGAAACGATGTGAAAGTTGGAGTTTGGTGTGCAATTAGTGCGAGGCGAATTATTGGACCCGTGTTATTTACTGAAACAATTACATCTTCTCGCTATATGGACAATATTTTAAATACCCTTTCTGAACAACTGACAGAAGATGAAAGAAATTACAGTAATTTTCAACAAGACAGAGCAACTCCCCATACAGCCGAAAATTCTATGCGTGCCTTAAAGCGTGTTTACAATGAAAATCAAATTATCAATCGTGGATTGTGGCCTCCGCGTTTTCCAGTCATGATGCCTTGTGATTTCTTTTTTTGGGGTTACCTAAAAGAGCGTGTTTATGTTTCGAATCCCCGTACGTAAGAGGAACTTAGGGAAAACATAAGAACTAAAATTAATAATATTTCTTCACAAACACCGCAGAGAGTTAGCCAAAACATCCTTAGAAGATGTCAAGCGTGTATAGAAGCTGATGGCCAACATTTCCAGCTCGTGCTATCAGGTAAGAAATCAGCGCAAGCATGAGGCGTTCCTGAACAAGGGTGATGAACCGTGGGACTTACCGGCAAGCGAGGGGGCGCTGCCCCGTACGATTTTTGCCGTGCGCGCGGACGCGTCATAAATGAAACTCTGTATAATATGGAACTTCAGATTTACTTGTAATCCGAATCACGGAGGATCATACCGTATTCCATACAAATGTAGCTTTGCCAGAGATGAAGGTCATTTTCAGTGTCCGTAAAAATTAAGGCCGAGATTGGAATGCGAGCCAGGGACTTCCTTGCTTCGTGCCAGGCGCTTTTACCATCGAGCCACTACATCGCGCAGCATATTTGTCTCTTTTAAGGAACAGTGACAGTTTTCTCCAGTAGTCACTAGACGACTGTTGGAAGCATACTACGCTTCTGTCTTTAAAAATTTCAACATCAATAAGGAAACTTGTGGTTAGAATTTGATTTATTCTACACATCAAGAACATGACGATACATAAATGTTCAGAATTATACATGCTCTCTAGCAGTGAGAATCCAGTATGTTGTGAAGCCACCACGTGCAGTAATCAGGGCCTCCAGAAGTCTTGGGGTGGAATCGATGAAAGCCTGGAGTTACTACATTGTCACTCGTTTTGTACGCGCGTCTACAAAACTTCGACAGTGGTTGCTGGAGGAAAAGCACCAACAAGTTGCACCCTATCTTTGACATGTTAGATTGGCGACTTTTAAGGCGAACGTGCAGACCAGTGAAGCAGTGGTACCCGTCGTTGTTCAAAGAAGATTTGTGCATTCTTCTCCCATGTGACCGGGCATTTTCCTGCTGAAATATGACATGCCTCCCAGATGCAGCGGCTGCTGTTCTGGTTGCGCGATCGCACATAGATGGCACCTCAAACCATCACACTTAGCGTTTGTTTGATATACCACTCAACAATGCAGTATGCCTTACTGCGTTCACCACGGTAGCGTCTAGTATGCGGCCATCACTATAGGACAAGCTGAAGCGGGACTGGTCCGGAAATACTACAGTTTGTCATTCAGCGCTCCAGTGACGTTATTCACGTTACCATTGGAGCCTGAGGAGTTGGTGGTTTCTGACCATAGGAAGCCGCCGTAATGGCATTCGAGCCACCATCCCAGCACTCAGCAGATGGCATCGAACCTTTGACGCAGACTTGTCCACACCCTTTGCAATGCTACAACATCGAGCTAAAACTGTGGACGAAGCAGTCAGTTACGGTCATGCGGAAAAGATGGCGGCCATCCCGCACCATGGTCACAGTTTGTTCTCCAGTACCCGCTCGTTGATGTATACGGCCTTCATCTGTCCACTGGTTCCATACATGCGTTATTGTCGTACAGCGTGTCCTGACAGAGCCGCAATATCACGGTACTACAAACCCATTTCGTGGAGACTACTTATTCTGCCAGATACATACTCACTCACACGGCGATATTGCGCCCTTCGACGTCGACCAGGCATACGAGCACATTTTCACTTTGGTTGGAAGATTTGCACTGACTGAGCGTGGCGTTAACACTGACCTATCGGGACACACAAAAGAGGGTGCTTCTGGGCCTATCTGCACGCCATCTTAATTACTTATTATGGTAACATTGGTCTACACGTAATCCGATTTTCAAGCGATTCCGATCATTCCTTCTGCGTGTCACGAGTTTCACAAACAGAAGTGTACTTACCCCGAGTGAGGTAAACCTTTGCTTCAGTGTACCAGGCAGTCCGTTGCATGGATGAAAGAAATATATGGAGAGGAAATACCGCTTATTCTGTGACGCCGCCTCTAAACTCTTGGCTGATACTGCGCATGCACATTGGCGGCAGCGGCCATATTACGTATCCATACAATTGCAATTTGGAATCAGTATTTCCAGAAAACTAAGCAAGATACCGAAAATGTTTATTCTTTATTGTCGATTTTTTTCGTCGTGTTACATAAGAATCCATCATCAAATTTGACTATTTGCGAAATTTTTCTTCTGCATTTCAACTCACTTTTGAGATACTATATCTCGGGAACTAGGCAAGATATCGAAAATTTTTATTCTTTATTTTTTATTTGTCTCGTCTTTTTAAATAAGAATCCATCATAAAATTTGACTTTGACCAATTGCTTCTTCTGAATTTCAGCCAAAAACATCTCACATTTGAGATAGAATACCTCGAAAACTAAGCAGGATATCAACAAATTTTATTCTTAATTTTTTATTTGCCTCATCGAGTTACATAATAATCCATCATCAGATTCCGGCGTCACGTTTATCCTAGAGTCCTTTTTAGGTTTTTGCTCGTAATCCTCGTATCTGTATGGTTAGGTAATATGGCGACCATGCCTCCTCACTTCTCTCCTCCCGTCTTCACTTCAATACGTGGTGAAGGTCCCTTGCGTCGTCTCCATATATTTATTTCCTCCATGGTCCGTTGAAGTCACCGCAGATACCAGTGTCCAGGGAGATTTCAAAGCGTTTCAGACTAACTATCCTCCAGACGCCCATTCACGCCTAGTGTTTCACTTGCAGTGAAGTCTTGCTCTACTGTCCTTGGAATTTCATATGTTATCGTAACCCCCTCTCTGACCTATTAACCTACCTTGACTTCCACCTACTTTAAAAGTTCAAACTTTTTTGTCCTCCGCTCATGCAACGGCATAGGATGATATCGTATTTAATGTTACCATATTTTTTGACAACCTTGAGATATCCTTTTACGTAGAAAGCATAAACACATTGAAACACAGTTGAAAGAAGTGTGGAGAATTGCGAGAGGAGTATACTAAAAAGGGTTCACCAGCTTTAATTTAACTCATGTTTATCGCTGTGACAAAAACTTGAATTTTTTGTAATAATTGTGTTTTTAACTCTCAGCCGGTGTTACGTACAATGAATTTTTCAGGTAGATGAAGGTTTGAAAAATGTATTAGGTACACAGTAAATTAGAAATCTTATTGATTGAAGTAGAAGATCGTTTTTACACGTTCCGAGTGCCACAAAATGTGGAATTCTAAGTTCATCCGTACTTACTGTTACTTCAGTGAAAGTGGTCGCACACACGTGGAGAGACTCTAGAAAAACATTCACAAATGTAACAACAGTGACGATGCACCACTGCTAACCAGTCATTAAATATACTGGGAAACGAGGATCATGAAATAGGAAAACGATGGTGACTTGAAGTACTCAGAATAAACAATAAATGTAAATGTAGCCCCTTCATGTGAAATTCACTGTGATAGAGTTCTCTACTTCGTTCGGAGTTGGAAAGAAGGCAGTCTAGTAAGTGCCACGCTTTGGCCGCTTGACGGTTAACGAGACACTGAAAACAAACTGAAATCCAAACAGAATCAGAGTAAATTGAAAGGTTCACGGCATAACACGGAGATTGTGTTTATATCTTTTCGTGCGTGTCGCAGTATCGTCAACTTTCAGTAGGCTATTATCTGTGAATTAATTTTGTTTATACTTTTCTTTTTCAAAGAAAATGTATTCTGTATTTGTCTCGTTGAAATGGGTAAAGTGGCGTATCGCTTTTTTCTTTTTGCTTATGGCTTTACGCCTCGTCGACGTCGAGGTCATTAGAGGCTGGATAGGACTGGGGACATGAAACGAAAAGGAATTCGGCCATGGCCTTTTGAAGCAAGCACTTCGGCATTCGCTTGGGGTGATTTGGGGAAAACCATGGAAAACACAAATTTGGAAGACCGGATGGCGATTCGAACCGGCGTCCTCCTGACTGCAAAGCCAGGGCGTTAACCGCTCACCGACCACGCCCGGTCATATCGTATCGTCATAAACGTCTTCATTTTTGGCAGTTTATCGCCATCCGAAATGGTGAAGGTTTATAACTAGCCTTCAACTTTAACAGTGACGAAGCGGGTGATTGAACCTAAATTAGGTCGTACAATTCTTCAAGATCATCCACGCGAAGGATAAGCAATAACTGCAACCAGAGAGGAAAACGCTAAGAAGATGAGCACTTTCGTATAGGACGATAGGTAATTTAGTGCATACTACATAGATTAGGCCACAGATGTATTAGAACAGAGAGTACGGTAAACTGTGCATTAAGAATTAAATATAAGAGAACTTAGCTCAAAATGGGAGCCATATTCGATTAATTTTGATTAAAAATTAAATGAGAAAAACAGTTTCTCAACAATGACGGCGATTGAAGAGTATAAAAAAATAATAATAATGCGCTAATTTGTAATTATGGATGAGAAAATTAGAACAATGAAGGAAAGTCGGTGCTTCTGCACTAAAAGAGGGGAAGGCGATTTCATCTGACAAAATTCTCATGCCCAATGTATGCTAGGATGTAAAAGGGATTGTTTTTATTGATTAATTTTAAACTGGTAAAATAATTACTAACGAATACTACGCAAGTCTTCCTGATTAATGGATGAAACAATTAGTGATAAGAGATGTATACGACAAGAGAAAAAAATCGTCATCACAAAATGTCTCTGCTTAGACAATTAGAAAACAGAGGATCCGAGGTACGAATTGCTGCAACATCCAAACACCCACTCTCTTCACCAGATTTGGTTATCTCTCCATTCCACGTATTTCCAAACGTAAAGAAAAATATGTCTGTAAAATTTTAATTTTATTTTCAGAAATCATGTAGAAATGTTATTTGGGACGTACATTAATTACGTCAGTATTTTTTCCTGATTTCCTGACACCCCCACTCCCCTTCCCGTGGTGAGATTTGATGAGGTTTGGTTCAACCCCCCCCCCCCCCCTCCCCGCGATCAACCTCGTAGTTTTTTGAGAATATTTTTTTAGCCCTCCTACTTTCTTGGACGGTTGGTTATACCCCCCCGTATTTCACCTCAAATAATTAATGAACATTCCCTCAGCAAGAAACCACGACCGGAATGAAACAAATTTTTGTAATTTCTTCAACGTATCTTTGACATTATTTCTGAGCTTATATTTGAATTTGTAGAACTTAAAGTTCCTTTAGTAGAAACACAAATTGTGAATTGCAACTTACTTATTAAATACAGCTTTAGGCATCATGTTTCATTCCAGGATATATGAAGAAGCAAAAGACTTACTCTTAATACATAGCACCAATCAGCAGTGATAAATAAAATATAAAAATTAAATTTAAAAATATTTTCGTTTAAACATTGAGTCAAAGAATTATCAATGCTTGGACGCTTCTAGGCTTTTTATATTTTTTTGCTTTAAGAAGAATATAAAATGGCTCAAAACATGTAGCATTATGCTGGTGCAGTTACTCGTTAAAAATCAGCTCTTATTTTTAGTGTTATTAGATTTAGTTCTTTCTTTCAGTGAAAGTGAGGCCGATTGCACAGAGGAGGCCCCCGCCCGCCGTTAGACATTCCAATAAGGCCGCCTGCAGCTTCTTTCTCTTCGCCCACGCAGCCCAGGCTTCTTCTTCCATTTCCTCATTTCGTTGGAGGAACGCGATACCTTCTAGGGCAGAAACTGGATTCGCCTACGCAGAATTCCCAGCTGCACATGACCTTTAGAGCACACGAATTTTCCAGACATCACTTTTTTGTGGTGGACCGCATTGGTCGCCATCATCGAACTATGTAAGCAATACAGTACTTCACTTACTGCAGGGAAATTGCTGCTACAAACTGTCCAGGAAACTTGTAAGCCTTGAGCTAGGTGTTGCTGTGTTACTAGTGTCAGTTATTCAGGCTACACAAAGCGAAAAGCCGGTTTACTTGAAATGCGGCTGCAACATAGAAATCAGCTTGAACGGGGATCATTCAGGTGTGATATTTCTTTAATAAGATTTCGTTCAGAGGAAATAACTCTCTCTGGATGGAGATATTTATTTAGATACTGACTAACCCTTCCAGTACGTCATAAACATTGAGGACGTCATGAGAAGTAAACGATTAACATCAGTGAGCAGTATATATATATATATATTTTTAAATCCTTTCAGAATGCAGAGAATGATCCTATCATCAAAAATTTTGCCTTATTTTTTCAGTTTAGCTCAATTTACGTATGCAGGTATCTGTTGTAATTTTTGAGAAACAGTAAAGCCGAACAATTAGTTTAGCAATTCTGTGTAAAATAATTTGCTACTGAAGTACGTGATACCATGTCCAGAAAAAGGAGCTTAATTATCACTACAAAACGAAACAGTTATTCTTCATAGTATATTAAACTTATTTTTTTTTTCTGTATATAACATCAAAGTCGGAGAATACTGAACAAAAAGTATGCTCGTGCCTCTTTGGGTAAATAGTAGACAAGACGTGGAACAAATTTAACGTCATTTTGATGAATGTGTAACTTCCATAAAAATCACCTCTGACAATGTAACGTGCACGTTTTCATCATTTTTGTAAGCATATTGAGTAAAAACTTAAAATAATTTTGTCTTATTGTCTTGGAGATCCGGAAGGTTGCCCCCTCCCACCTCCGAATTATGGAGCGTTGAAGAATACTTTAAACTTTTTTATACAATCAAAGCAAAGTTTTGATAGAAGTGAAATCCCAGGCAATACCGTGTTTGTAAACGTCAGACACATAAGTCAACTAATTCACCAGATCGCTAAATATACGAACTGTTAGGAATAAAGGTTATCACGATTATTTGTGAAGTTTCAAGTGCCTGTAAGCTCAAAATTACATTCCTATGGATTATTGTATAATATTTTTATGTCAACCGAAAACGAAATCGTTAGGTACTGTACAGTGAGGGTGCGCAAATTGAAATTACTGAAACTTTATCTTCTATGGGAAAGTCGTTTTCACTTGCTCATTTATAGTGATAAAATATTAGCTATACCTATTATACCATCCTATCCTAGTGATATTAGCAACGAATAATATCTCGTTACACTCATCATCAGAGTAAATATTTTAATTGTTAGTGTAGATTATATGCATCCTCAAGTGTAAAGATCTTTGTGTTGTGAATCTGTTTTACTACATTGCACAACGACGTTTTTCTTTTTTACCTAATAGAAATCAGCAAAAACAATGAGTAGATGAGTATATAAGGACAGACTACCTACTGACTGTAAACAGTAAATTATATTTAAAAAAATTTCTTTCTATAAAACGAAGTAGCTTAGGGCTAAACGTTTAAGGTTTGTTTGGTAATCTTCTAGTTTTATTTCAACCGCCATAACTCAACTGAAGTGGTAGGTGTAAGACTTTTTCTCTCTGGCGATCAAGTTCGTTCGTTTTCGGTTCAAAATTTTCACTGGGTAATAATTTACTCAGTTCTGGCATACAGAAATGACTTATTGGTACATCATTTGATCCCATTTTTTTCTAACTGAATAGTTCAACGTAGTCGGAGATTGGAAGACAAGGTTAGCGGCTTCCGTCTAGTTTTCATTTCCTTTCGTCTCGTCTGTCATCTGAAAGTTTTACGACTATACTTCTTTCTAACTATTGTGTCGAAGAGACAAGACCTTTACTTCTTCCAATGCGCCGGGACAACGACATAGCCCCTATGCTTCCTGTACTCTGCACTCTAATTAGATTTATCTGAAAAAGGAACATATAGTTATGATATCCTGTTGGCAAAAATAGGCCTCAGATTCATTACATAATGCCACAGATGCTTTAACTTCTACAACATATTTTATTTCAATTCCTTTCACGATTCTTCGAGTCTCAACTTCACTTTTTCACTATTCACACTTTACATCTATTCTCCTCTCGCCAGTTTTTTTGAATTCTTGATTATTGTATTTTACTATAACCCTCCCGGTTCTGTTTGTGTTGTTTTATTAATTTGTTTATTGTTAATATCCCTAATTATCTTTTAGTTTGTTCATATTCTAGAATCCTTTAGATGATTTTAAAAATTTCATGTTTTGGACCGGGTGTGAACAGAAGTACAGAAAGATGTTCCAGAACAGAAATTAACTATTAAAATTCCTCACACAAAAGAGAATTTCCAGTATCTTTCTACAAATCATCGGTGGAATTTACAAATCAACTTTAATTCCATCCTGAATGGAGATTTATCACATCAATGTTTAATACTTAAACTTTTAGGATGTATACGGTTTTAAAAAAAGTAGTAAAAACATTCATATGCTTTTATACACAATTTTCGTGTTCCAAAACAATCTGGAATATTTTTGTTAATGTAGTAACAAGTACAGCAGCATAATGGGTTGGTATTTGGTCTCTTTTCATGATGCGAATATTTTTTGGCGCAGAAGAAGTATTGTCAATATCTACAACACAGGCCAAGATGTTATTGAATTAGTCTTCGGAACAAAGCGTATTGTTAATGACATTCATATTACCTAGGTAAGCGTGAAGTACCTCTTAAAATGACGAATGATAATCATTGAAATTTTGAGTTGCATGAAGTCATGACTGCTTTCTCAAGCCTTTTTTACGCCTCGTCAACGTTGAGGTCAGTGGTAGCAGAAAAGGATCGGTGCAAATAACGCAATGGAATGCAGTCATGATATTTTGAAGAAACCAACCCTGCGTTCGCCTGGAACGATTTTGTTAAATCATGAAAACAACCGAAAATAGGATTGCCAAATGGAGATTTTAACAAAGTTTCAAATAAATAACCAAAACACGAAGGATTTATAATCATTAATATAATTACAGCGAAGACTGTAAAACCTTGAAGTGCCTCACTGGAAATTTTTTTTGCTTCGTCATCTTATTTAGAATGCATTACAAACTCGAATTTGTGGCTTTCATAAAATGAACTCATGTTCTAAAGCGTTTTGACAGTTTGAAACATTCACTGGTCTGTCGTAGAGGATATGCCACTGATTTTATTTTTTTCTTCAGTCATTACCTCTAAGAATGATATACTATGTCCCATAAAAACTATTAAGTGTACGAAGGTCATTTAGTAATTTGCTATTGTGATCAAACCTCGTTCGCTTGGTTACTGCTACGTTTTCCATATAATCCAGTATCTGCAAATTACTGATATTTGGAAAAATTAATAACTGTAAACGAAATTCGATGTGGCTGAATTATTACAGCGTAAAGACACTCCCAGAGAAATATTGTAGTTTGTCAACATATTGTTAATAGACCGACTTTGTACAGAGTAAAATTGAATTAAAACTGTATATCATGTGAAGTAGTTGCTAGCTGAATGTCGATTGCCATTGAAAAATTGAGAAGAACCCCTCCAAACATGAAACTATGTAATGACGACGCGAATAGTCTGTTAGCTTAACAAACTATTCCTGTTAATACGTTTTTGTTGAAGTCTCTTTTTTGTTTTTTTCTGTTTGATTTTCTTAAAAAAAATTCCTTTGGTATTTGTTTTCAGGTCGTGACATAATTTTTCTTTATTCCGTCAGATCTTCTGATATTTAGTAACATCTCTGTTAGTTATACGTTATTGTTGCTGTATAAATATTTCAACTATTACTAAGGTCACCAATCTTGATATTTAGGCCTTTCGTCCTTAGCTGCTTAAATAATAAGGGTTTCTAGTAGTTTTTCCGTCTAGTGCAGCTGCAATAAAAAACTTTCTTTTTGCAGACGCGTTTCGATTTTTATTCAGTCATCCTCGGTGCCAGTTTTTATTTCATGTTAACTTTGAAGAAGCGGATAGTTCCATCTTAGTGTTTAGCTTTTATTACTATATGTGTTTCACAATACAGTGCGTGTGTGAAATAGGGTTGTAACGGAAGTCGTATTTGAGGATTCTGATGCGGATGTTCAATGCTTGATATCCTTGGATGCGGCTGTTTTGCAGATGCAGACGTTTTGCGGATGCGGATATTTTGCGTATTCGGATGTTTTGGCGGATGCGGATGTTTTGCGGATGCTGATGTTTTGCGTATGAGGGTGTTTTGCGGATGCGGATGTGGAAAAATAATTTTTAATTATTTAGATTTTAATATTTTATCGAAAATAAACTCAAAACCATAATAAGTATATTTTTAGGCAAAATTCTACATTTTTCAGGAGTAACGTCTATTTCCATATAATACTGCCACATTGATTTATTTTTTGTCTCATCTTTCAACATCAAAAAACATGGGTTGATTTCACAAGTGAATTAAATTATTTACATAATGACGCACGCGTCTAAAAAACAATCTTTGTCTTATGAACTTTGCGGCATTCGCGGCTCGACTAATTCAAGCGTAAAGCACTAGCCCACGCCACCACTCATCTCAGTGCCCGACACCTGCCTTCCCACTGCTCTAGCGGCCCACTCACAGTACAACATGTAGGACCTAGGTTCATCCGATTTTCGATAAAGAATCTTGATGGGTCGTGAAAAGGGTTGGAGAACTACATGCAGGACGTACTGGATGTCGGGACTCCCATACAACCAACACGAGTCCTTGCTGTCCAACAAGCTATGGTGTTAGATCATGATTGGAAGAAAATCCTACGAGTGTGCGATAAGGACACATGGTGTACTGCGAGAAAGTACGAGTGGAAAGGATTTCTTGGAACATTTTGTTGGACTCCTTTTACTAGCGCGAATGGGTGAGCGCATCCTATTGTAGTTCTACACGGATATCTTGTAAGCTGGACCGCGAAGAAGGCGCTTTACTTTACATGCAAGTTTAAACGTGTAAATTCGTCGCTCAGGTAAAAACACCATTCAGTTTTATTATAATTTTTATTGCAAAATCGTCAGAAAAAAACAAACACAATGTTGTTAGCTAAGAGACTATGGGCAGAATCTCGTATAAATAGAAAAGAATAATTTATATTGCAATGTAAACAAAATGTCCGCTATACATCCACAATAAATATTGTGGATGCAAAAGCGGATGTGGAATTTCACGTGAAAGCTCCGCACTTGCGGATGCGGATGAGGAGATCCGTTACATCCCTTACACTTACAAAACACTTATATGAAACTGTACGCAACTTCACTAAAAATGTTAGATAAAAACTGGCACTGAGGATGACTGAATAAAAATCGAAACGCGTCTGCCAAAACTAAGTTTTTCTATTTTAGCTGATCTAGACAGAAAACCACTAGAAACCCATCAGCAATTACCAGGTTGTCAAAATATATCTAATGGTGAGTTTTTTAATCAAAGTGAAGTAACCAGTTTAAACTCATACCTGTTACGATGGCTCCACGGGCTTTTAAATACCAATACTAATTACCAGCATTATTAGCGTACCAGAAGATTAAGAGGTTTACGTAAATTGACAAGATGGGTTATAAACTACCACTTTGTAGGCACTAACTACGTTAATAAACCGTTAACTGAATTGAATCACCAGTTACGCGCACGATCAACAATAGAGAATACATTCTATCATGGTGTATTTGCGTCAGTCAAACGAACGGTAGGGAAGGGACGCCAAGCTAACATTGAGGATTATCAGTCTGACTCGATACAAAACCTCCGTGATTCAATGAAAATATTAATGTTCATGGATTGGTATACAAATTTGTATGAAATCTTATCGAAGTTTAGAAATTAGCATTAAGAATACATTGTAACGTTATTCGTCGTGGCTACACAACGGTAAATATGGTTATTGTACTATGGATGTACATTTTGACAATTTTCAATCACTCTACAGCGATTCTGATTTAAAATATCTTTTATCCGCTGAGATAACCACGTATTAAGTTCGCGAGAAATTACGAATTACTACTCGTGTCGCTAAATATATTGAACAGTAAATTGCATTCATAATGGAGTCTCTTACTCAAAATTAAATTTGATATTTTATGACATGTAACTCGTAACGGCCATAATATGCGAATTATGTTTTTTATTTGTTTGTGATGGTAGCAAATGATGTTAAACGCTTACATGCCCCCATGCAACGAAATACTAAGACTTTAGCCAATTGATAATAATAAAAGTAGCTTTTGCGTTTAATTTAGTCAAATCTAATGCAGCTGAATAGGTATGAATAACTTTTGATGTAAATGTTTCCTAAAGTAAATGATACAGTATCGTAGTCTATTCCGAGAAATTAAAGTTAGCATTTCAACCGTTGTTTCATATTTAAAATGTTGAATCATGCGCTCTTGTTTCTTGATCACGTTACAGATGTTCAGGTAAAAAAAAAAGTTCAAAATATTCGGCATTACATGGATTAAAGTTGTGACCAAATTAATCATGGAAGAGTTTGAAATATAAGCATTCAAGGCATCTCAATTGAATTCATAAGTTTCATAACGCAGAACCAATTAATGGATGTAGTGAGTACATCTAATAAATATGAATATCGGCGAAAAAAGTTTTCAGTTATTTTTTATTTACTTATGGGATTATGCCTCGTCGACGTCGATGTCATTAGAGGTGGGATCGGAATGTGGACAAGACATGGGAAGGAATTCGGTCATGGCCTTTTGAAGGAAGCATCCCGACATTTGCCTGGAGTCAATTGGGAAACCATGGAAAACCCAAATCTGGATACCCGGACGGATATCCGAACCGGCGTAATTCTGAATGTGAGGCCAGAGCGTTAACCCACGACGCTCAGTTTTAAGTTATTGATATCTCATGAACCAGAGGGATAATATAGCTGCGTCCTGTATGGCATACGAGAAATGAGGAATGTGATGCGCACTCACCCTGTCGATAGAAAAGTTATCTTCGGTTACTCCTGGCTACATTTTCCATAAATAAATTTGTGGAGTACGTGCCCCTCTGCTCATTAATAATGCTTAAGCCTTGGAACTGTTGGTAAAGTTCGATAGCATTAAAAGCAGCAAAACAAACAGCTCCAAGCCGAGACCATTAAAAGTCTCCAAACAAAACCCCATTAAAATTCATCCCGTAGTTTTAACACTTTCACAGATCCTCAGTATATCGAACTGAAGATTTCTTCCAGTACTTGAATCTTCTATCGGCTGGATTACAAAAATTAGTAAAGCTATTGTATACATCCTAGTAATGACAGTTCTATGTGGTACACACGAATGTAAACTTACAGAAAAATTTTGTGAGAGAAATATTTCCGTAATATTTCCGTAGCATTTCGTGTGAATAGCATTTTCTGCTGGTGTTAACAATATAGCCGCTATGCCACGTAATGTCTATCCATATGCCTCCAGTCTTGTCTTATTGTGATCTATATTGCATTACAAACCTGTAGGAGACCATATCTGTTCTGATATCAGAAAAAGCTTAAAGAACAATTAAGCAGTTCGAAAACTTGGGATTTGACTTAAAATCTACGACCTGATTTATGAGTCTACGTGACCTCACGCTGGGGCCGAAATCTGATCTCAAGTATTTCTGGAGGCCATATTTCGCTTAATTTCTCCATGTTCGTAAGGAGATGACTTCAGTGTAAACATAGAAATAGTATACACCTCAAGCATCGGAGATATTACTTTCTTTTGATACATAGCGTAGCGGTTGCGCGGATAACGTTCTGGTCTCGCATTCGGGAGGACATGGATTCGAATCTCCTTCCGGGTATTAAGACCACTGTCGAATTCATTTCCCCCCCCCCCCCGTCCTTTCCAGCTTATAATGACCTCGACAACGACGTAAAGCCATAAGCAAAAAAAAAAAAAAAAAGCAAAAAAAAAAAAGCCTTTCGATTAGTCTCCATTTAAAAGAAATGGTTAAAAATCCTCTGAATGCCTACCATGAGAAAAACTGATAAGTGATATCGGCTGAATTACTACGTGCGTTGAGGCATGATATTTTCGTACGGTTCAGAGGTTTGGTTCGCTCTGAGGCCAGTCTTTATTTCTGCTTATGTGATTTTTTGCTGATACTTGATATATGTAGCAACACAAATTTGTTTCTACAATAAATAAAAGAAATAAAATTTTGGTTTTTCGTGACAGTGCACTGAAGGTTTGGCTTTTTGCATTCGTTCAATATTGTTGTAGAGTTTTACTCTTTTTATTTGTTTGTCCAATTTATACGTACGTTAGCATTGCTTTGATTACTTATTGCTTTAGTTTTCTGAAGATACCAAAGAAAAATATTCCCATTTTAACAACCCAAAATTAAAATTTAGGCTATCAGTTTAGAGGAAAAAAATATATGAACAAAGATTGTTATAGGTTCAGTTCCTGACAGCAGTGTAAAGGTGAAACAATTAACGTTTTCAGGCATGAAAATCTGTGGTGGTCGAAAATTTTCACCTCAAAATTACATATCATAAAGAAGAGAACAATATAACACGAGTTAGCTAAAATTATACACATCCGAAGGTGATTTTTTTAGTGTGCTTCATTATTGTGTTTATCTGTTCTGGCATAATGCAAAAACACTAAATATGAGAGTTTTAACATTTTGAAAGTTTAAGGTCAGACATAACCTGGCAACGGAGCAGAAAATTATGCTCTGTTCTTAACCTCAAAATCTTTTAACGCCATCATTCCTTTCTCTCTGTAATTTCCCATGGAAAGATCTTCAGTGAGGAATAATATTACACCTCAGGTATCTTTTCCTAGAGAGTTTACGTTTATCATAAATCGATGGTTAGAAATTGTAATGTGCTGAGAAACCGAGCGTAATGGGTGAACGCATTCGGGAGGACGTGGGTTCGAATCCCCATCCGAGAATCCAGATTTGGGTATTCCATGGTTTCCCCAAATCACTCCAGGCGAATGTCGGGATGCTTCCTTCAAAAAAGGCCATGGCCGAATTCCTTCCCATTCCTTGTCCCCAGTCCCATCCCGCCTCCAATGAGCTTAGCCGTCGACGAGGCCTAAAGCAAAAAAAAAAAAAAAAATGTGCTGAGTGTATTCTGGTATAAAATCCGTTTAAACAATAACGGCTGAGTATCTGCGAGGGGAGCGCTTCTGTGGTTCGGTCCTTCTGAGATATTTCATTTTTCTCTGCATGCATTCAGTCTTTCTACTTTTTTCTCTATGTAGAATACAGTTAAAAAAAACATATATTTTTAGGAAAATTTACCAGATTAGCTTTCCGTAATGACAAAGTTTACATTGTACTCTTTATGAAGCGTCCATAAAGTACGTGGCATCATTTTGGCCTCTTTTGGACCTCCCCCTTTTCCCCTTGACAAGCCTGACGTGGTTTTTGCCTCGCCACCCCGCCTTCCCTTTTAATCTCAGAAGACATTTGTACTGTTTTCTCTTGACAGAAAAAATGTAACCCTTCTTATTCCCCCCCCCCCTTCTCTATTAAGGCACAAAAGAGGGGGAGGAGGGCGATGGCGAGGCAAAATCAACGCCAGACAACGGAAGGGGAAAGTTTTCTTTTGCTGTAGTTCCGTCACCTGTCTTTCTACATAAGTCTGGTTAGGCTAGTTCCCATGTACAGAGACAGTAGTTTAAAGAAAATCTCTGACAGTTCTCATTGTAAATCAGGTGTTGACATTGATAGAATCATGTGCGTTAGGATTGGATGCCAACTGGATGATATAGGTTGGCGGTATAAACTGATTGCCTGTGTCTATTCATCCTCATGAACAGTTATTTAGTGTTGAGGTCAAAGTAAGAAGCTGTATAGTGAAGACAGGAAGTTGGTACATGGGGTGAGCTATAGTGCAATTGGCATGTCCAATAACAAGAAAAGACTTCTCTGTAATAGGAGTTGAATATATATTGGTGGCTGATGGAATGATTTTTTATATGCTTAAAAGATTTTTGTAACTCACTGGATAGTGAAAACGCGTTGGAAAAATATTTTCGAAAAGAAACGTATGTTTATTTTACATCGCCACTACATCGCACTTTAAACTTCAAATTCACCTGATAGAACAAAACTAGAATTATTTTATCAACGAGCAGTGTAGGTAACGCTATTAAAAACAGCTTTATTTCCGACCATCAAAACAATAAGAACTGTCACTGCCTTGGAAGCGAATTTGAGTTTAGGTACGGCATGTATAATGTTGTGCAACACAACGCTATGACTCCAAGTCACACGCATGAACTGTTAATGCGTGGGATATCTAAAATCTAAATTACATACGGAGATAATGACGGAAATAAATATCCACACGTTGTTGTATGGTGTTCAGTACCTTATTTTAAGTGAAAATTAATTTGAATTAGAAGCTACGTGGTTTGGCTCCGAACCCCCCATTTAGCCCAGCTTAGCTTTTTACCCAATCCCTCCCTCCCCTACATCGAACCGTAGTGTATGGACGTTTTCTTGAAGTGGTTTCAAAATGATATTTTGTTAATAGTCTAGAATTTTTTTTATTTTTTTGCTCTGGTGGTTATACGCCTCATCGACGTCACTAGAAGCCTGAAAGTATTGTGAAAAATTAACAAGAAGGAATTCGATCGTGTTATTTTTGAGGAACCATCCCGGCATTCAGATAGAAAGATTTCAGGAAACCATCGAAAACTGTTTCCTGGACGGCCGATCGGAAATTTGAACCCTCGTCCTCCCGAATGCTAGACCTCATCCACCAGCGTCTGAGACATTATTTAAATGCTTTTTATTTCTTAAACACCTGCCTGTGTGGACTAGCTAGTTTTTATTGCTGTTCGGGTGAAACTGCGGCCAAAAGAATTTATCATAATTAAACCACTTGCATGTAATGGAATTACGGGTGCAGTAAACTAATAAGTAGGGTTCTATGGGGAAACGTGGTATTGTTAGGGTGATTACTGCTAACATGAAGTCGTGGTCATGAGAGATACAACATGAAAATCAAATTAGCAACACTGATTTAGTGCAGATCCCTATATTGGGGATTAATATCTAGCTTTATGAGGAAAAATGTACAGATTGCTGTGAAGGAGCCTTATTTGATTTTAGATTCGCCAAGTTTAACGATATGATTATAATATATTTATTTTTTAACATTTATTGATGTTTTCGTGATTAGATTCTTGGAGTGTTTAGCTAGAATGAGTTTAAATAACTACTTTTTATTTTATTTTGAATGACTAAATTGTTACTGGTATCAAAGAAGATTGTAAGTGAACTACATAATTAAAAAAAAAAAAAACTGTATACAATTAGATTTATGTATTTTGTGATTAACTACGTATTATATAAACTTTCTCCGGTTTTTTAATAATAAGGTTTCTTTTCTCTTATCTCCTGTTAAAAAAAGATTATGTTGTCACTTTGAGTTACTGCTACAGTACAGCATAAACATCGCAAGCTCTTCTCCTTACATAAAATTCTGTATCTAGTCGTCGTTAATAAACAAAAAGAAACATGTAAATTTAAACTAAAGTCACACTACAATATTTCATATCTCTCCCTGATATTATAATTGCCCCCCCCCCCCCCTGCAATAGAACAGACAATTGCTTTTTCCCTACCATCACAGTTACACCTCCTTTTAACGATGTAAGAGCAGATAAGAATTATGTGCTTACACTTCCTTTTAACAATATAAGCGAAAATAAAATCAATGCAGTTATTCATTTGCTATGTCCTGGTTAGCCAAGGAGCACTGGGGTGTCAGCTAGTGTAACTAACAGTTCGGGTATCATCGGACTCTCCGAAGGTTTCCGAATTAGCGACGTCACGTCCAGTCTCCAGGAATAACGTATTTTATTAAAGCCTTTCTGCATCGCCAATTGCTGTCACATCAATCCAAAATGACAGTTTGATGGAATTCTCTAGGCATCTTGCTATAAAATTACACTTTAATCGATTCTGAAAGTTTTTAAAGCTCCATGTACTGTTTTGTGGTCTGGAACTTTGCTGACGCATGTGTGGTGTGGTGTTCGCAGATGGCGCTGCGGCCGGCGCGGGTATGACGGCGGCGCCGCCGCTCCCTGGCCTCCTCGTCCCCCAGCCCTACCCCCACCATCCGCCCAACACCTGCTGCCCCCCGCAGGGCCTCGTCGTCGTGCTGTTGCTGCTAGTGCTCGTCGCCGCCTCTACCGCCCCACACGCCGAAGTCACCACCGCCTCGGAGGTCACCGGGGAGGCAACTACCTTGCGCGGTGCTCCCGCATCGCATCGACACCTCCCACGTGACCTTCCGGGACACACGTCGACAGCACAGTTCGACGCTGCCCGGGAAACTGACGTCAGAAGGCCCGGGGACTATTTCTCTGTACCAAGAGGACGAAAGAGAGCAAGCGAAACTAAATCCTTAGGAACCACAACAGTCAACGAAATGGTTCAGCGACCCCACTTTAATAATCAGAGCATACAGTTAGGACAGCATTATTTCCATAACGGTGGTATTTCCTCGGTGCCCCTATACTCTGTCAATGACGATATAACCGGTAAACAGATTGTGGTACATGAAATAGGTGACAAATTTCGTAGTCAGAGATTTGATCACTTTGGGCGCCTTTTGCCCAGGCATGAAACTATAGTCACCGAATCGATGCCATCCACGAATACAAAACAGAGTATTCGAAAGAGAATAAGCGGCAGACTGGAAAATTTCTCATCGGAGATACTTTATCCTTACAACAACAACTCTTCACTTTTAACTTACCAACAAGAAACGACAGTGCCAATGACAATCCAGACTAAAGATTCGATGTATAGTGGCAGCAGTAAATTTACTCCATCCGTCCATGATGGACACACTTCTCTAGCCGATAGAGATACTTCATCAAAAATTATTATTAACAGGCATCTGACTGACAGTAAATACCCTAAAGGGTCCCGTCCGAAAACAAAAGCTAACCTATTACGGATATCTCATGCAAGAGCAGCAGCAAAACGCAGTGGGTCCGTGATAGGTACAGAAAGTTCCACAACTGTAACGGACTTATTAGTGGGTACAGAAAGCGACGAAACTTCCGTTGAATTGGATGCGGAGTATAAATCTTTCTCTTCATTCAACGAATCGAAAACCACAGTGAGTTTTGTAACTGACCAGGAAAACATGGATGTGCGATCAACAGTTGACGGCGTTCATCCCGAATCGACATCCAGTATTTTTGAAAAACCCAAACTCGAACATTTTTCATGGACTCCTGCATGGATGGAACAACGTAGCAGAGCCACGACATCACTCACATCTGTTCCGCGGCGTTATACTAGGTTTCCTCCTTTCCTGCCCAGGGAAATCCTAGTACGTCACCCCGATAGAACAGGGGATAGAAACATGAAATTTTCTCCTGATGTGAAGTATAGATCTATTAATAGGACTAAAGTTGATGTTAAGAGTGTTATGCGCACAGATCACGAGTTAGGATCAGGATTTTCGGTCGGAACGGTGCCAACCGTGTTGAGAGTGGTGGACCCTACAGTGTTTCCTCCTCGTCACGTGACCACTGCTAGCACTCAACTCGAGTCCCGTTCGCTGGTGAGGACCGGAGGGCGGCGAATGAACGGCGGTCTCTACGATATGGACTTCTCGTCTACGAGGCAGGCAGGAGTGGTCACCCAACGAGTGTCGATCCTCGGTCTGTTCGAGATGTCGACCCGTCACGGACCGAGGCGTGAGGGAGAGAGCGAACTGGCGGCAGCGCAGTTGGCAGTGAGCCACGTCAATCAGAGAGGCGTGCTGCCAGGCTACCACCTGGAGCTGCACACCAACGACACGAAGGTAAGTCGCACCAGATATATTTGATACAATTACTGCCAAGCGAAGCAAGCTTAACCTGTAGTGTAAAATACAAAACTCGTAATTACAAGGATACCGTCATTAATTTTCTGGGTGATTGCCTAGTAGTTTAGCCTGGTAGTGTGTGTAAGGAAGCTGTGAAATACATCATTAACGTAATATTGATCTTTACTCTATTTAATGTAGTTAATTATTTCTGATATTATGCCATGCCAGCTTTATTCGCAAGACATTAAACTAGCTGTACTCACGACTTCGTCCACGAGGTATTTGAGATTTGTGAATTTACAGATAAACTATCAAAGGAATTTTGGATATTGCCAACAACTTCATTTACATAGGGTGTTAAAGTACGGACCTCCCTCTTAAACCAATTACGTCACAATTAACACAACGGCAGCAAGGCAAATAAAGTAATACGGTACGTGAATTGCGTATAGTGAAAAATTAAGTTATTTGTGGAAACTTTATTCTTTAATTTCTCAGGATTCCAACTTCCACCAAAATTAAAACATTCTGTTTTACTTATCGAATGTTAAGGACACAGAAACAAATTTTTGTTGACTAACAAACATTTACTTCAAGTATGAGCAAAATCAAGCCTACAGTATCGCGGTCAACAAAACATAATTGCATCTCGTAGTGAAATATAGAACATAGACTATAGCGCCACGTAATGCAGCTATAAACCTTGCAATCCGCCTCAATAACATATCATGTGAAAATGGTCTGAATACGTCAAGTCAATGATGATATTGTTTACTCCCGCAAATAATTTTAAATATGTAGAAGTTGGACTGTAAATTACTTATAGCCGCTCCATCCAACTTTTTTAAAAAAAAAAAAAAAAAAAAAAAAGGTTTATTGAAACCTTACAACATTGCCTTTCATACTTGCTAACCCTAATAATCCCAACCCCTCATTCTAATTACCCCTAGCACTAAGCATCCCCTAAAACCGCTCATTCAATTATTTAAATGTTTTGGATGCTAGAATTTGTAACAATATGAAGTGAGAAATCTCATGTGTAATTTTTTTCATTCTTCGGTACGATTTCTTGCTCGGCAGGAAACCACGAATCAGTCTGCAGCATTAGGAACAACGAAAAGCAGTCTCTTATATTATTAACTTTAAACTACCTCATTTGCAGAACATTACAGCATTCATATGGGAACAGTATTAAAGCACTGATGATTCTTTTATTGTTCTTGCCTTTAGCAGAAAATTTTTTGTAGTACAAAAACAATTTATTTTGAAGAAGATAATTGCAGGTATCTTGTTTTTTGTTATAAGAATTTAATTACGATGGAGCGCACCCTCTAGAGACAATTTCCCTACGGACCGATTTTTCCCTTTTCTTGTACCTGCCTACTAATACCGTATATGAATTTTAATTTTAAATTCCTACAGTGTTTTAGGTAGGATATTCATTATTTACAATGATAATTTGTTCCAACCCTGACTCCCTCACTTTGGAAAGAAAGTGTTTCCACCCTCTTATGTCTGAAATTAACTCCCAGCTTGTGATCGTAGTCATTTTCCCTTACATACATTTCTCTTAATTATTCCACCATTATCTTTCCACGCCTAGAAGATACTGGAATTGCACGGAAGAAAATGTTAGCAATTCTAACAGAGCGGTGTATCCCACCTTAACTGAGGGCATGATAAAGTTCATTTAGAAATTTAATTTAATCGCAATGGTACTGAGGTTTCTGCAAATGCTGGGTATCGTAAAATATAAAACTTAAAATTATATTTGGATAACGTACTTTATTTTTACGGAAAAACGGCGTAAAGGGGCAGAAACTGTTTGTAGGAAATAATTTCGTCCATTTATTCGCTTCGAAAACTAAGGCAACTCCAAACATCGAAACAATGTTACGAAGATGGCACTGTAACCGAGGAGAAGGTATTTCCTGAGGTAAAAGATACGAAATTTTCCATTAAAAAGAAGAAATGTGACAAGCCCTCATTAAAATACAGTTTCAAGGTATTTCCGTGCGACACGGGGAGGAACTGAAACGGGGCAAAGAGCTCGGACGGAAAACACGATTTGCATAAGCAGATTACGGGAGACGTTATGTAATTACTTGGAGAATACAACGAATCCTTTGTACTTTAGTTTCTACACTAAGTAAAATATTAACATATAATTTGTTTATATTTTTATTTTGTTATGTATCACTATACCCGGCATTCAGGAGGACATAGGTGCAATTCCCGGTCAGATTTCGGATTTCCATTGTTTTCCGAAATTACTACAGTCATTTCTTGGGAAAGTTCCTAAAAATACAATGGCCGATTTCCTTCTCGTTTCTTGTCTACAGTATTCTTCTGGTTCTGAAGACTATTATATAGATAAAAAGTAAAATTCTAAAATCCGAGTGGAATTTTACCGTATTTTCAATTGCTTATAACAATACTTATTTTTAATTAGTGCCAGACAGCACAAAAGTACGCTATATGAGAATGAACGGAGGTTCACGCTGTCTTTTTTGTATATATGCTACAATTCTTTAAAATGTACCAGGAAAGTAGAACTATATTGTGTCCAAGAAAGGGGTGATTTTAATGCTGATTAGTACTTATGTACCCAAATACTTCAGAGAATGAAGCTTTTAAGGGCTGAAATTTTGTTAGATCACATACAAAGCGACTTGAATCTAAAATGAATTACCTTTATTTATGCATTGCAGTATTTACGTTATGAATTTGCAATTAGTTAGTTGCATGATACTTTCAGAATTTTTTATATAATTTGTTTCTCTCGACGTTTCGATCGAGGGCTACGGTTTTCCTTAGAGAAAAAAACACCTGTTAAGTCTGCTGGAATTTGTAGTACACTCAGTAAATGGCTTGACCACTGAGGAAGCCTAGGCCTTGGTCGAAACATCGAGAGAAGATAGAGTACAGATTGGATGCAACATAAATCTCGCAAAAGAAATTGATAACGAGATGACAGTCTGCTGTCGTTGTGGCTGCTACCCAACGGTCTGTTGCAATTATGGTGAAATAAACATTTAACCTTCTTAAAATTTTCAGTTATAATTAATTATCTGATTTTCCAAGCGATTACGCGCACTAGTTTTGTAACTCTGTCTTGTCCTATACGAATTTTGTTTTTGTTTATGCTTCATACTCAATCTCTTAAGCTGGACGATTAACAGAGAATAGGTTCCAGTAAAAACAGGCGTATATGTACGCTGTTTCAATTTCCTCCGACTAGTTACATGGTAAGTTATCAATTATGTATGCAACAATTTATAGTTACAAATTTTGATAATACCTGAAAAAACAAGGTATAAATTTTAACACAACTCTCCTAATATGTTATGTGAATCAGGTGTGTGGATTGAAGTTGCTGTTATTGTTCGACAAACGTTGACGCATCCGAAAATGAAATAATTGAATTGATTCTTCCGAATTGAACAACCCTATTTTACTACTGAATTGATCATTAACCAATTTCAGAGTTCTCCAGGATTGAAACTCAATCTTTTACAATTGCTATCAATGATTATGGTGTTATCTACAAACCATGATTACAGTTAAGCCATCTGTGAAGTCTAATGTAGGCATGGAACATTATCCACTTTCCAGAACATCAGTCATCTCGTGCGCTCAATGTCTGAGATCAGGACGACTGCTTGGTCTCGTCCGAAACGAGACTGACGATTAGCAAATCACAATATTCAACTACGCTAATTATGTCATTACTGTGGTTTCTCTTTGGTCTGTCTTATTTATCCAACCGAGGAAGAAGAACACTTTTCGCGTCAAATTAATGTCCCTTAAGCGCTTCAGAGATTCTGTTAACATTTCTCCAGCCGTGTCACTTTTTTTTATTATTATTATTTCAACGAAGTAACGTGACAGAACACCGGAGAAATATACGCCTATACAAACTTTAACAATACAAGATTTTCTTGCCGGAAATTTGGAGCCCTTCTTTGTGACTTGCTGACTTAACAACAAGGTGCCAAAGTTTTATTCCATTTGAGCAACTACTTCAACTTGAAACTTTCCTTCAGATAGCAAAGAAATTAATTTTAGGTTCTGTGCTACTGAATTAATGTCAGCCTTCCTCGCGCAACAGTTCACTATAATACGCAGCAGGTCAAGCTCTGTTATTAGATTCTGAATCATGCTGCGGACTCACTGTTGCATAAAATCACTAGTTTTGTTCAGCAACGATGCATACGAAAAACCTCGGAATGTTTTTCATAGGACCGAAATACTTTTGGATCATAAATACTTCATCACACCGGTAGCTGCCGATACAGATTATTTAGCAGTCACTGAATGGGAGTTCAACATCGCTTAATTATCTATCAGATTAGGGGGATACTGCGCGGGTTTTCAATGATTTTTTTTAACTACTCCAGTAACTACAGTCGTAGGAAATATTGGTTACAGATGTATGTGGATAGTATCGTAATTCAAACGTAAAGAAATAGAAACTGTCCTATAACCCCGTTTTTGAGAAAGGACTAGTTGTAAAGCTTGTTCCCTTCTGTTTCATATATTCATAAACTAAGGAATCACGGAAGTATGGAGATGTTATAAGGCAGTAGAGATAGCACCAATTGAATTTTTGAGATCTTCGTCCACAGTTTAGAAGTTTACAAAACTTTTACCGGTTGCATTAAATTTTATAAGAAGTCCAATAACTATAATGTTTTTTGTGAGTACCGGAAGCCACTGGTATTAGCGTAGAGATTAACTGCAAAATTAAAGGAGGGGAAAGTAAAAAAGAAAAATTGTATGTGGCAAAATTCGAAGTTATTGTTTTCTTGTATCGCCTGTTTAGAGCACTGAAGCAATCTATAGTGAAACGAAATAACTCAAATATATATCATGCACTCGAAAAAATGGAAATTTATGAACAAAGTTCAAACCTACAATTTTAGATTTTTAACTTTTAACAAGTTGTAATAACTAATTACTGATTTTCGCTCTTAAATAAAGTAAATGCCAAAAATAATGAAGCACTGATTACTGTCTTTGTATTACACGTCCACCAAATTTTGGGAGGTTTCAGATTGCCTTTGTTTCCGTAAAGACGTACTGAAATTAAGTTCAACCGCTATTCTCCATGAACAGATTTTCAATGATTAGCTTCTTCATTTTTCCATTAGTCTCTCAATGTATTCATTATTTCAATAGTATGACATAAACCTTGAATACGCTTATTTATTGCCTGAATTTCACTGAAGAATATTGTGTTAGCTATTCTGGACCACGGTGAATTGCTTTTTATTCGTTAGAGAAATAATTAATATACTGTACATAAATTCATAAAGTATTCCAAGTTTAAGCTTCAACTCCGTATTTATCATATAAAGAAAGTCTAACATCAATTTTATTTTTAAAAAATCGGTTTGGAATTCTTATAAGGAAACACAAATCTTTGTCGCCGTTAGGAATACTGACATTTTGGAAATCATTCTACCAGTGTCTCTTAAAATCATGGTGACACACATAAAATAATACTTTTTTCAGGACTTATCTCCTCACAAACAGTTGGCTTCCATCGTGAAACGGTTCTTTCTTACTGCTTATATCGTGATAAACAACGTACGCCACTTGAACGCAGTTTCCTAACTCTGACAAACACTGGCCTGTTACACCTTCTACAAGAGGATCCAACTAATCTTAGAGGTTTTTTTTAAGGCTTTCGGCGTGTTAGCTAACAGTCAATCTCAATGTATTTATGTGATAATCAGGTGCATTAATGTATTTTGAAGCAGTTTTCTGATTATCCAAATGGATGACAACCCTTGCCCTCGACCGACTCGTAGTGGCACCCACTGCACTACCGAGGCCGGCAATCTTGAAGTTAGGAACCGTAAATGCATATTGTGGATAGCGTCCATCTTCTAGTTACAAGTTTCCCTTCCATAACACCTACGATGACGAGCTGCACAAGTCTATAACTATCATTTCTAAATACTATATGCTGTTGTTATACATTTTATGATGATCAAAACTCTATTTACTTCGCAGATGGCATAGTTTGTTGCTTACTAACGACATATACAGGTTATGTAAAAAACACTCGTGCTTAAAAGCCCACTCTAACTAAACACAGGAATATCCAAAGCAAAGTGACACACCAGCAGCTACATCAATACACAGGTGTCCAAGTAGAGATATGAATGTGCGTGCCGTGATCCACCGTATGACATTTTGTCGCATGTATGCTATCTCATAAGTCACTTCTGCCCTGACGCCGTGCAAAAGGTCACCGGTTCATTACCGCTAATGGACAATGGTGTATCGTTTCAGGCGAGAAGTTCGATCTATAGAGCAACAAGGGTGTTCGATGAGTCGGCATTCTCGCACGAAAAATATTTTCATAGTGCATCACCGACGAGTCTACTTCCTAACTTTAAACAACATGGAAATACTGCGGCACAATAATACGTCATTTGTCAGCTTTTGTCGAACGTATGGGTAGATTTACTTGGCAAAAGTATGTGGTCAGACCCAATGGAACTTCCATTGGGTTTCACATTACTCTCTCTGACAGTGTAGTCAGCGCCAGTTTTTTTCCCTTTGCTTATGGCATTATGCCTCGTCGAGTTCACGGTCATTAGAGGCGGGAAAGGACTGGTGACAAAGAACGGGAAGGCATTCGGCCACGTCTTTTTGAGGGAACCATCTCGCCATTTGCCTGGAGTGATTTTGTAGTAACTGAGCGGCAAATCACCACAGCCAAGTTTGGATTCATCTCTGATCGACCACTCTCCGATTAGTTTCCGAAGATAGGTGGCCCTAGGATCAGAGTGACTACGTTCTGCCCACACTTAAAGCTAGTACTGAGCAGGAATCAGCGATACAAATGAAAACATGTAGTTGAAAGAATGGAGTGACTTTAATAGCTTCAATAAAAATAGGCACATAAAAATACACTTGAAAAACTGAAAAATACTGCATAAACTAGCTCTCATAAAAGGCATCTCTTACTAATAAAATCCTGTCACTCGGAATATTCTTTCTAAGCCAGCCAGAGGGTATAACTTGCATTAGCCTTTACCTAATAAAATTTGCATGCCGTATGGCGACGTGATCCATCCTGAGACTCGGCGAATAGACTGCTCCGGAGGCTGTTCCAGACTGCCTCTCCAGAGTAGAAACGTGGTGGGGGGAAATGTGATATAGTCCTATTCGTCTAAAATCCCTTTCTAAGGGCTTTCTGGGTTACCGTGGTAGGGGGACTGCTTCCGACGGGAAGTGACTTTGCCCAACCTTGAGCTCTGCTTCGTTGGTTGGAACTACATTACATAGCTGCAGCTTGAGAAAAATTATACCGAGCGAAAATTAGAATGTACTATAACTAAAATCTCTCAATATACTACAATTTCGGGAAACCATGGAAAACCCAAGTATGGATGACCAGACGGAGATATGAACCAGCGTCCTCCCGAATGCGAGGCCAGAACGCAGCACCAGTACTAACGCTTTATAACCGCTACTCATTTGGCGACAGACAAATTCGATGGAAAATTTTCGATCTATGGAGGGTATTGTCAACATTCACCCAGAGATCTAACCCTAATTAATTTATTGCTTTCGTTGTTCCCTTGCGTGAACGTAGTGGCGGGGCAAGATCTAAATTTGATGTGGGAAAGATAATTTTTGCGAGGACCTATGGTGGCCCAAGAGGACGTAGTTTAAAAATAATATTTTTTTCGAACTTCTAAATTTTTATTAATAAATGCAATCGTCTTTACTGTATCTAATATTGACATCAATGAAATTTAACTATTTATATATATATACAGGGCTAGTCGAAATGATTGCAGTGATTTCAGAAAATTTCTAGAGATTTATTATTTGACATATACTTACAAGATTACACAGATATATAAACAAACCGTGAATGTTTTTTTGAGTGTCTACAGATGCTCAATGTGTGCACCTTTAGTGACTCTGCACACATCAAGTCTATAAAAGAGATTTTCCCTTACCCGATGCAGCATGTCTCTGTCAATGAGAGCAAATGCATTGGTGATACCACTTTTCATGTGAGCGGGAAAGTGAACAGGCACAATGTGCGCATTTGGGGGACCGAAAACCCCCATGCTTATGTGCAGCACGTTCGTGACTCTTACAATGTGAACGTGTTTTCCGCGATCTCACGAAATGCAAAAGACCCTTACGGTCAGGAAGCTGACATCGTTCACCTGAACCAGTCTCTTTAGTGCAGTCGAGAAAAATAGAATAATATTTTGCCTCTTTTACCCGGGTAATAACTTCATTGACAATAGGTTTTGACATTAATGTGATCAATTCATTTTGAATGTTGCGATTTAGAAATGGTGTGCAAGTTGCTTGTTATTAATGCGTTTCATGTGTTACAGTAATGTAGGATTATATTTAAATATCAGTTTAATCAAGTCTATGAAGTTACCACAATTCCCACTGTCGTCAACAATGTTGAAAGATTCTCTGTGACCTCAAAATGACAGATTATGAGAGGCAAATAAATTAATAATGTCAATCCCTCCAGCAAATTGTGACAATATTTTTGAGATTCCCCAATTAGCCTTTCGTTATTCTGCTCTATTTTTTCACGCTTTATTCTTATTTCTAATCCACAAAACACAAATATAAAACGTTTAAAAGCATAAATAATCAAAACAGTCAATAACGTTATCTTGGTTTGGAAGGCAATAAAAAATGTAATCTTAAGCGGCCTTCTGAAGGAATTTTACATCTACACTTCGTACCAATATCAAAAATAAATTTGGTAGTTTCAGACGAGCCATTAATACACAACGAACAACAGATTTCTTAATCTGATTTCGGATCATCCGTCTCTAAAGAAAGTTGGAGATTTTGCGTAAACTGAGGACCGTTAGTAATGACAGTCGCTAGAATGTGTATATCAATACCATGAGGTGAAGCCCTGAGATGGTGTGTTCTTAGTGAATCTAATACCTCACAGTTGACAACACTTCTAACTTAAAACAAAAAAAAAAAGTTACAACAGAGACATCTTACATCACTGGGGTCTCCACTCTTTGTCTTGCGAAGCCAGGAATTCCCCTTGCATACGTAATTTGTCTGATTTGATATATGTTGAATGAATGTACAGTGTTTAAATCTCCTATGGATGTATTCAAATTACAGCTCTCATGTTTCCCTAGATTCGTAGCATACATTCCGTACGTGTTACAAAAATAGTAAATAAAAATCTAGTCCAAGAATTTCAAACAGTAACAGCAAAATTAAATTCTCAGAGGTATGGTTCCAAGTATATAAAAAGGAATCGCCGGGAAAGCAAGAGATATTTAAGACAATTACTCTTTACTGTAAGTGATGAAATTTCAAATCTATATGGATACAACCACGAAGTATTTCAGTAGCCCTCTCTTCGAAAAATAAACGTAAACAAAATAGATTGTGTTAGTAGCTTCAAAAAGCCACAATGGAAAAAAAACTTTAGACTGGTTAGGTGTAAAATCATATTAAAAATACTAACGTCCAAGTGGATCCAAAAGATACTGAGGCCTTTTTTCGTATATTTGAAATTAGCATTATTACTTTACTAACATTTGGCGTGGATTTTGTGATGAATAAATATAAATTTGCTGTCCAGAATATGCATCATCGTATATATAAAAAGACGGATGACAACAGCCAAGGGTCATATTAGTTTGCTACTGTTTAATCTTCTGTTCTATCCTCTGTTAACATAACATGATGGTGTACACCTGAAATTAGCACCATAGGCTAAGCTTCCTAGTCGTGATTTTTATTTGCATCGATAATTATCATGTATTTTCGTTGGATTTTGTAATTATTCGATAGGAGGCTTCTCTCCGAATAAAAAGAGCTAGTTGACAAGTAGACTACCCAAGGAAACGTACTCACGTATTCTGCTATTCATTTCATGAACATAGAAAAAAAAAACCTGTATGAAACAACAAAATTTTCCTTGACACCTTCCTGGGGCGTAGTATTTTACTCCTTAAAAGGTCGCTCCTCAGATAGAAAAGGTCATTTCAGAATTACATTTTAATGCACTGTAACCTATTGCACAATCTCTGAAGTCCGGGGGAGGATAAAATCACGCTTGTCACGATTACCCCAAAAATTTTGATTTTTGCAATAAACGCAACTATCCTCAAATTTTAATTTCTACTGGAACATAAGATTATCTTTCCAAATTTTCTATTAGTATTTGCATTTTTTAGGATGAAATTTTTAGAATGAAAGGAGGGTTAATCCCATGAAAAATAAGTAACTGCTTTGAGAATTTTGTTTCTCCTGAATTAATTTTTTTACAAAAGTTGAGGTAGGATCTATTTGAGCCGCCAATTACTTCTGTCAACAGTAAAAATAAATAAATGAATATAAAATTCTGCTATAAGATATTGGAAAATTATTATAATCTGAGGGAGTACATAAGGAACATACCGTTTCTGTCACAAAAGATTACTTTGCCTTATGCTTTCAATATTCAGGGACACTTGCTTGATCTGTACTCATTCCGTAACATGGTACTTTGTTGCTGATTATGGTTTGTTGGGCAAAGTCACATTAAGTGTATTTGTACTTATTCTCGCAGTTATGAATAATAAATTATTCGTTAAATCAAATTCTTTGTTATAAAAATGTATCATTGAATTATTAATTCCTTAAATTTTCGCTATTCTTCTTGTTGCTTAGGTTAGTGTTTGTCAACATGAGGTTATGAAACAATATTATTAATTTCTATATAACCAACATAGTATAACGCCGAAGAGAAGCTTTGACCTTAATGGCTTAATCATACAATTGTGTAATATTGGAAGTACGGATGTGGATATTAGAACCGTCAGTGTGTCTCAGTGCGCGGAGGCGCCTCATACTGGTTCGGGAAGGTACAACGGAGCCGTGCACGAGCCTAACCCCTGGCGAATCAGCCATCCTGACTGCAGTTTTCAGGTGGTTTTCTGTAGCCATCAAGGCGAAAGCTGGGACGGTCCCCAGTATCCACCACAACAACTATAGATTACACATACAAAATACACTTACGGCTAGGGTTGTTGATATTTTTAAAAACATGTGATTTTCGATATATCAATAGTTTTAAAACTACGAATATCGGATTTAGATCTATCGAAGAAATAGTATCGATTTATCGAAGTAAAAGTATCGATATATCGAAGAAAAAGTATCGATATATCGACCCCATTTTATGAAAACAATGTCACAAACCAAATTGTGTAAAAATCGGGCCAAGTCTCGTGTATGTTTACTGATAAAAAGTTGTGAGGTATTCCTCTGAACGAAGTCTTCAATTTCTAAAACAGAATGGTTTTTCAGGGCGATGCGAAAAATTAAAAAATAAAATGGAATTGAAAAATTGAAAAAGGAATTGAAAAGAAAATTGTGACTTAGCCATTATACATTTTTACTGAAATGGAAGTCATAGCATGTATGGTTTACTACAAGACTTGTAAAACCGGAAAGAGGTTCCTGGGAAATCTTGGTTTTTGTGAATTTGTAGGATTGATCAAGCAACACAGTAGAGGGATTTATTTAGGTAGAAGTATTACAAGAACTGTTTTATATGGAATTTCATTTCTTTTTGTAAGCGACAGCTCTAGTAGTCTTACATTTTAGGTTTCTAATGTTTGCATCTTAACAAATATCTGTGATCTGCATTTACCAATATTCCTGTTGACACCTAGTTTTGAAGTCTGAATTCTTCCCTCAACAATACGTATGCTAATTTAAAACAATGGGTTCTGCCGGGCCTGAATTGTTGCCATCATCTGAGTAGCCGATGTACCGATAACTTCGAAATTAAAAATAGGAACAAAGTAGAATTTAACTTGTTTTTACTTAACCTTCCTTACCTTTCTGCTTAACAGAAATTTAAGGCAAATAGCAATATCAGGAACAAAGTTACTAACATACAAATTTGCTCCAAAACATTTCACGTTTAGGATTGCCATTGGCTAAATAAGGGACTTTTGTTATTATAAATTCGTTAGTGGTATAAGTAAACTGGCTGTGACATACTTTTTGCAGCTCAATTCTTCTGCCGCTATGGAACAAGAAGCATATCCAATACGCATAAAATATTTAACTGTGGAGTACTACCATACCTAGTACATTATGATTAGTTTTTAATGCTAATACTTTCTGACGATTGAAGATAAATTTTAAAAACCTGTGAAGCGTGTCCAAGCTAGAAATCAAATGAGTACAAACTGTTTCAATGAGCATTGATATTTGGCCCTGTTTTTTACTACTTCTTCTTGCTGTGATAGTAATTAATTAGAAGCACTTGCTGAATTATTGAAATATTGTGCAATAAATTCTATTTGATCATTTAGGTTTTAAAAATATGCATTACTTCTTAAAATGTTATAAATGATTAACTTTATTGACTGTGTAACTCAGATAATCGCTTTCTCTTCCCCAAAAAATATCTTCACATGCTCTACGGAAAAACGTAGAATAATCACTTTAAAAATATCGACTCCGACATCCAGGTTTCAATATCGATATAGCGACCCAAAAAATATAACTCATAAATATGGATATTTCCTAAAAATAATATCGATATAATATCAACAGCACTACTTACGGCGCACAGAACATAAATAGAAGTTTCGCAGGCAGATGACATCACATCAACTTCCCTATATGACTACAACAGGCCTAACAAGCCAGTATTCAGACTGCAGTTCTGCGAACTCAACGGATTTATCCGTATATCTACGGATTTTTATTAAAAAAATGTTAGGATTTTTTGATTTTGTTAAAATATCTACGGACTTAACTACTTTTGATTATTTATTGATTTTCCTTATATTCGTGTTTTTTTTTATCTTTCAGCGTATAGTGTTACTCTATTACAGAACCGTCAATAATTGCGAATCGTTTCCTTGCAACCACTCGCGTGAACCAACTATTGAAATTAAATAAAGCTCATATTTTTTTATTATACATTTTATAGATCTTAAAAGACCACAATACAGAAATATCGACGCACTCTTTGTGCATGGTGACAAACTCATTGGCACGGCATTACCAAGCAGTGCCTTCCGAGATTCAACTAATATCCGAGAATCAAAGGGGCTGCAGTTTCTAATATTTCCTATTAGAGAAAATATACTAAATTTAATGACGAATAAATAATAATGGATGGTGTCTTAACAAAAATAATAATAATAAAAAAATAATAATAACTAGCGACTCTCCGGAAATGTTTGCAGCCATCTGCGGATATGCAAAGCTAAGTGGCTGGCAGCACTATCTGACTGATAAATATGCTTTCAGGATAAACACAAGTCTCTAGAAAGTGAATGGCTATCCCACGAAAGCAAAAAAAAAATGTTCGTAAAAAAGGTGATAGTGACGATTAATTTTCTGCTCAATCTCCTCCCTGTTGAGGTAACGCGATGGTGTACACCCTAAATCCTTCACCAAAAGCTAGGTTTCCGAGTTGGAAATACTCCTGATCTTCAGAACAGAGTGCTCCAGTACCAGGTCACGAAGCATCATAAAATATTCCTCAGGTTTTAAGTGAAATCCTAAGCTAACAAACTGTAAAAGCCCCGTCGAAATATGTTCAGTAACTTTAGAGTAAAGCAGTTAAAATAACCCTTTTCATTGATGTCAGAATGCAATGTTCTTGAATTGTTTGTTTCTCATTTCCGGTAAGGTAGCGTCCATTAATTACGTGAGTTGAAATAGGGGGGGGGGCGGCAAATCTGACCAAGGTGGGGAGGGAGTCGACAGAAATAATCTTTTTAATTCCTTAAAAGAACAGTAGAAGCTAAAAAAAAAAAAGTCTACAAGAGACGCCAATCCCAACGAGTTCGTCGGCAGGGGAAGATCCAGATTTTCGAAAATACACCTCACGTAATTAACGGACGCCCCCATTTGATATAAATAAATTTTTTACAAAGGTTGCATAACGTTGTCCATGACTAAAAACAGCAATTGGGAAATACAATGCAAAGTAGTAGGACTGATTTTTTTTAAAAAAAGTTATCGAAGATATCTTAACAATTCCTTAAGCCTCTTCGAAATAGCACCCTTAGGCAGCTACACACCAAAAATTACGCTGCTGCCATTGGCCTTACGCCTCTGAAAGTCAGATTCGGGGACGCTGTTGAGAGCCCTCGTCGATGCTGCTTGAACGTCCTGAATCGAGTCAAACCGCTGTCCCTTCAGCTGCTGTTTCATCTGTGTGAATATTGAAAAAACTCAGTTGGAGCCAGATTGGGAGTGTAGGCGGGGTGCAGCAACGTTACAACGCCGAATCGGGCCAACAGATTCCTTCCACGTCCTCCCGTCCAACGAAGGCTCGCATGAGCAAATCAAAGATCAAGACAATGTTGATCGTGTTTTCTGACCATTGTGGGGTGATTCATAAGGAGTTTGTTTCCCCTATGGACACTGACAATTCGAACTTTTACCTGCAAGTGCCAGCACGCCTGCGAGACCGAGTGAATCGCGTCCGACCAGTCATCTCCGCCAACTGGACTCTGCATCACGACAATGCGCCGTGCCAAGGCGCGCCGTCATGAGGCAATTGTTGGCCCGAATCGACATTTCCGCGTTGCTGTACCCCGCCTATAGTCCTGATTTGGCTCCATCTGACTTTTCTTCCTCACACGGATGAAAAAGCAGCTGAAGGGACAGCGGTTTGACTCAATCCAGGACGTTCAAGCAGCATCGACGAGGGCTCTCAACAGCGTCCCCAAAACTGACTTCCAGAAGGGTTACGGCCAATGGCAGCAGCGTAATTTTTGGTGTGTAGCTGCCTAAGAGTGCTATTTCGAAGAGGATTAAGGAATTGTAATGATATCTTCGATAACTTTTTTAAAAAAAATCAGTCCTACTACTTTTGGTATTTACCATGTAGATAGTTTTTTCCAAGGGAACTTTCAGACTCTATTGCTATGCCGTCAAACTGTCGCTAGCAAAGCTACTCTAACGTGTGGCAGGTTTATTATCTGGATCCAGGCCGACCACGGACACTTTTAATCTAAATTTTAAACCAACAATGTTTTTTTAGCGTTACCTGACTATTCCGTGTAGAGCTTGTATTCAGTCGTATTTATTCATCGGTATAGGCCTGTATTTGTCAGAAGAAGGTATACTGAAAGCGGAAATGCTATATTGCTTAATATAGAGCTAAAATTCAATCAGCCATTGAGCAAGAAGGTAACAATGTGTGTTTCTTTACGAGACGTATTAACGAATCTTATCAATCCTGCATATTTCTAATAAATGTATGTTACTCTAAAATGTTTGTATCTGCTTAAACATCGAACGGGGGTCTAGATTTAATTACCTTCGTTGAACAGGGTTATATTTGGCGCTCGGAGCGTAAGGTAGGGAGGGTTACGCAGAGGAGCTCGAGAACTTCGCGTTATCCACTTTGCATATGCAACAGGGGTATGCAGATCAGTCCCCACTGTGCGAAGGAGAGAGTCTCTGCATCACAGGAGTTGATATCCTCCTCCATTCATATTCTCAAAAATACAAGGGGTGCCTGAAAATATGAAGTACTGCTCTTGAATTTGCAAATGGAATGGCATCCGTTTTACAGCATTAAATGATGACTCCTTTACGTAAGGTGTCAATTTCTCTTTTTCACTTTGCAAATTAAAATTTCTCGTTTATAGCTGCATTCTGGACAGCGGTCAGCCTATGGTCTGGTCTGCAAGCAACGCGATTCTCTCCACCTTCTTCTGTTCTTCCATCATCCTTCTTTTTCCACTTCTGTCTATCTAATTCCTGTTGTAAGATTCCTATTTAACCGACAGTAATGACAGGGTAGCAATGGGGTGTGTTTGGGTTTGTTGTTGACGTTTATTGCGGTGTAACTCTAGATGACCTGCAGTAGTATCTTCTGTCTTGATCATGAGTTCTTCAGGGTTGTGTTTTGTGGATTAGTAATTAAGATGTTATTTTTCAAAAAAAAATTGACACAACCGTGTTATTACGTTGGGGAATTTGGATAGGGGAAGGCCGGTACGTACTTGATGAGCAGCTGAGATTCTATCCTAATGTGAATGGTAACAGAACTCTAACGGTTACTAGGTATACATGATTTAGTAGATACTTAAATCAGTCTAATTTTCAATCCTCCTGGATGCATTTTTGAAGAACGTATTCGTTTTGACCTTACAGAATAAGGTATAAAATAATATTTACAACACAGGAATAATTTGCAGTAGGGAGTCAGTGCGGAAAAATACACCAATATCTCTTTAAACTGATGTATGCAGAAACATTAATTATCAAACATTAACTGGTTGTGTAATCCCTTGCAGTTAAAGGTGGCTGGTTTCCTTTTCCGTTTGTTAGCACTTTACATCTCTTCCTTTACTGTTACAGACTAGGAATCATTCCGACATTGGAATAGAATCCACGGAAAACTCAGAATCATCAGTTTGTGACTGCAAAATTTCTTCGGAAGTTTCTATAGTTATAACTATATAATCCGTGTCGCTTACATGTGAATTCAATTAAACATGTTTGATTTGTAGTTAATATTGGCGAAGTGTGATAACGTATCATTAGTGCATTGCACAAGGATTCGGTAAGAACAGGATCCATCTGTACAGCAGTGCGAACCTACTTGACAAGAAAGAATATTTATTAGCAGATCGATTGAAGCTATCTGTCTCGGAGCACGCCGATGACCTGCCCATATAGGTATTTCTTGTTCTGACTGTAAACCTCCGGTAACACTTCGATCGGTATCTCGCACACGCTAACGAATGCCACATAACACATTGAACGCTACCGGCAATATGAAGAGTTCTGTCAGTGACTAACTCTGAATGCAAACCCGCATAATGCGCACGTCTCTAGACGTCCGCCGTCACGCTATTGACCATCTTACCTGAGACGGCAGATAATTTTAATTTTCTGCATTTTTAAGCTGTTTATTTTACTTTTAATTGAAAAAATACAATTAGGCTAATTAAATATAATAAATAAGAGTTTAAGGAAAAAATAAATCGGTATTATCGTATCTATAGTAAATTATATTTGTTTTTGAAAATTGCTGTAAGAAAACAATTTTTCAATAAACTGCGAACTAAACCTTAAAATAAATTTGATTTAAAAAAGAATGAAAGTTGTACGTAATTTACTCGAGGTTAAAGCTCACAAATATTTGAACTAAATTTGTAAAAAAGTATATTTAATTAGAAATAACAAAAAACATATTTTAAACATTCATTATTATAAAAAGGAAAGTTAATCTAGAATGGAATTGCGAAACATAATAATTTAAGTTCAAGATTTAATAAAAAATAAATAAAATTTATTCAGAATTTTACACCAAATGCCAAATTACATATTACAAAGTAAATAATTTAAATAATACTTGCCTTAAAATTCTTCTAATTATCAAGTAGATGGGAGAAATTAATCAACAGAATAATATTTTGCACTTGAAAAAAACACCAAGGTTGAAAAATTATTTAAAAAAACACCAGTTGTCCGATTTGAAAACGGTCTTCACTCGGTGAAAGGTAAGATTTTAATGAGTGGCTGAGAGAAAGGGCGAGCTCGTAGGCCAGGTAATGGAATCACAAACCTTCTATACAATCCCATAGGGAAAGGACGTCTCTAGCCGTCCACCGTTACTGGGATGCTCCCCAGCGGACGGTCGAAGACATCCTCAGCAGTGAACGTGTTAAGATCTCCTTATACCTAACAAGCAGCCCAGCTGAGTTAGCTAATCTGACAATTTAAGCAGCATTTCCTTATCTCTCTAAATCCCGCAACTGCAATTTAGACTTGTTTTATGATATAAATGAAACTGATTTCACTACAGAGCCTGTTCTTAATTACAAAAAATTTCACATAGCTATTTAAAATTTATTTCAACATATATTAAAAAATGAGTTCAGCATGTTTCATCGCTAGCAGTGATTATTAGTTTCAAGAGGCTTTTGTTCTATTCTAAACAGACTTTGGATTTCAATTTTTTTTCCCCAGATCCGGTTTAACAGAATGCAGAATGATTCCAACTTATCGGCCATTTCAGTCTTTTTCTCTGTTAACATTCCCTTTCCTAGCGTCTAACCGGATGGCAATGAGTACTAAAATCTTAATTGAAAAAAATAATAATAAAATCGCTGATTTATAAAGTAGTTAGATAAAAGATTCCCAGCACAAAACTTTTTAAGCTCTCTTCCGCCTCGGTCACACTGAGCGTGTCTCAATATCGCGTCCGCTAAGAGGGCCGCCGTTAATACGCTTCACAAACCATGCGAAACCAGTGCTGAACTTCCACGGAGTAGACATCCCTTGGAAGACGACCTTAAAATTCCTTGGGGTTACACTCGACTCCATGCTCACTTGGCAACAACATATAAATGACGTACGCAGGAGGGCCAGCGGAAGGCTACATGATATTTACCCCCTGCTGAACAGGACCAGTGCACTACCACCTGCTCTGGGAGTGAAAATTTACCTTACACTGGTCAGGCCACTCCTCGAGTATGCCTGCCCAGTGTGGGGGTATGCGGCGGACAAACACGTCAACCGGCTACAGGTTATACAAAACAGGGCGCTGAAGCGCGCCCTACACCTGCCATCGCGCTTCCCGACTGCGGCGTTGTACGAGTTGGCATTCCAACCATCAAAGACCGCTTCCGGGCGCTGGCCACGGCGTTTTACCGGAAAGCTGAGACGAGCTCCAACCCGTTGGTTAGCGTGCTCGGTCGGTACGAAGTTCCCGCCGGCCGACACAGAAGACCACTAGCACTGCTTATGCAACAGTAAAAAGCCAAACCAAACTTAAACAAAACACGCCAACCAAAACGACAAGCCTAAAGTGACGCAATTTCCCATGGATTGAATAAGGAGAAAGTGTCGAAAGACAAGAATTCCATAATAGACTGCCAAGAATAATGACAGTGAATGGCTCTCTCTCTCTCTCTCTCTCGCGAGGAGAGGAGGATGACAGAGATCCTGTACAACTGCGTCGGCATCAGGAAGCAGCATTGCGGTTCTACTTGATGCAGTGTTCGCACAGGATCTGAGCAATACGTCCAAACACATCGTCGAAAGCTCGCATTTACATATGATCCGGCAGTGAACCCATGAAGGTTACATTTAAGTGACACGCCAGGCAAGCCTACGTTTACACTTCAAAGAATTGTGATGCTTTAAAAGCACCTTACCGGCATCTAATGAGCTGATAACATTTTAAAAACGCCTTATCTTAACCATGAAGGGTTTACTCTGTATTATAGTAGTGACTCTGTGAGCAGATCCTGAAGTGGTAGCCATGTGTAATCGGTCCGAAGTTGGAAGTGTTTTTTAGAGGAGATCGGTCCAAATTATCCTCTTTCAACACATGCAAGCCGTTAGCTGGATAAACAACTTGAGAGGTATTTTGAAGTAGTCAAGAAATGAAAAATTCACTGTGCTTGTAGAAATATTATTGAAAGTAACAATCGACACTCATTGACATCAGTTCTAAGACAGTTATGCTATACTGACACAAGTTTACCATACATTTCACAAGCTATTTTATGAAATGTATACAACCTTCTCCAAGCGGCACTACACACAAACTGCTCGCGTCCAGCCGTCCTACAATACCGGCGCCTCAAACAACAGTCACTGCCGCACAGCTGTGCTGCCCAGTTTCAAGGAATGTTACACAACTTAGATAATAACACTAAGTTGCCTCAGTTACTCAGCAAACTTCAGACTGTGGAAACCTAATATTATTACAATTCAAGTTTCAAACATTAGTACAATTCTTTAGGATACCTATATCTAACAAATGCTACGTAATTAAATATTAATAGTAAATTAACAACAAAAATATTTGGGGTAAGTGATAATGTTAAAACTCATAATTTTTCCCTCATTTATATCCTAATTGAGACGGTATATTTCAGGCGATTAGGAGAAATGTCTATCTTTAGCTTTTTATAACCAGTCTGGTTAATATAGTACTTGTTGATAACTAAGAATTTAGTTGGAGTTGAATCCTGTTTATCTAAGGAAGGGTAATATATTTTTTTTTAAACACAGAATATGCTATCTGTACTTTTATTAAAAAGGTTAGAATGTGTATGGTGTGAAACAGGAAATTGAAGGAATTTTTGTTAATTGATTTCTATGTTTTACACATAACTTGCAGCACACTATCTTCACACCCAACGAGCCACGTGCGTCACTCCCGTAACCAGATACGCTTGATAAGCGTTACAAAGTGCCTCTACTACTTTCTATCAGGTGAGCTCAGATTTTCGGCAATTAGTATCAGTATCAAATGTTCTGATTATTCGACGGCTATTTATACTTTTTGTATTCTGTGTTTCATGCAGTTTCTTCATCATACATAGTGCATTTCTTCTTATAACGTCTAATACGGCAGGACGTCGGTTCGATACGAAGTAAGATCACACTTGTTTTACCTAGTTTACCAAAATAACCCCGAGCGAACGTAGGAATTTTAGCATGTAGACACCATGGCAGAATTCCTTTCCGACTCTAATGAACTCGATGCCAACAAGCCGTAAAGCCCAAAATAAAAAAATGTATGTACAACAATTATACATTACAATTAGTTTTGCTCTGTATTTTTTTCGTCTAAATTGGACTATGTTGAATTCTTCTCACTCTTTCCTCAACTCTCTGCTTCCCCTGTCCTATTACTTTCAGATTTTTCTCACTGTGTTAATGTAACTTTTTTTTCTTAAAGAAAGAAATGGTATTTGTGGCTTGGAGACTTGAAACTCGACTGCCTAGGTACATAACTATGATTTAAAAGTCCATACATTTCGTAATCATTTTGTGAAATGCCCGTATTTTTCTTTTCGGGTTTAGCATTGTATGTTTCTTGCTGATGATTCCAACGTTTTGGTCCAAACCTGGGGTCTTTCTCAAAGTTGTTTGAAATTAATGGATCCACTTCATTTTCCGGTAGACTGGATGGACTATTTATATTTTCTGGCATTTTGGGATCGAAACGTTGGCATAACGAGCAAGAAATGGGCAGCGCTAAACCCGAATCGCAATTTTACAAAGCTAGAATTCACCACACTCTTAGCCTTTGTCGTAGCTATCCTAACCAACCCATGTATCGTACCAACTAAAGGAGACCTACAGATTTAAGTGAAGTCCTAACTACGGCGCATCTGCATTATTCACACGATCAAAGAAAAGCTTTGCTAGTGGTGTAGGACATCGAAAGTACGCTGGGGTGGAATTCGAATGGAGGACCCTGCGGTTGAAAAGCTGGCGCCTTACATATGATTATCTTAATTGCTGATGAGAGAGGCCCTGAATAGGCAGTTATTGAGTTTCACCTTCATAGTCACAGCACCACAGTACACTTTACACATAGACGCATCGCAATATTTAACAAGTGCAGTAATGCACTTACCATGCTGTGGAAGGTAACGGAAAACCAACCCCATAAAAATCACCACAGGGGGTTGATAGGAAACAATAACACTGTGCATCATAATCGGAAATTTACATAAATACAAATGTGAAATTTTCTGTCTTCTATTCGCTTTTGGATAAACTATGGATCTGCTTGTTTAGTAACTTATCATAACTTTTGATATCTAACTGATCTGGACATGACTCATTAGGCGAGTGGTTTGACGAGGCGGGATGGTGATGAGGCATGTACCAAGGATGAGACTGAATTGTAAAACGAGACGACATGTGTCAGACCATTAGTTTAGTTCGGTAAAGACGTGTGTAATCTACGTTAATCGTATCAAAAACAAGAATAGGAGAGGGCGCAGAGAAGGGCATAATACGATAATAAACTTACGATAAAGGATGGGTAGGAAGTATCTGGAAAACAGAAAGCGATTGAAGCGAGTGATAGGAGAGTGCAAAGCGTGAATTGCCAAGAGCCATGAATGTATATTGGCATAGTGACAGAATTAAAAATGGAAATTGCCTCTTGGTATTTAAATTAAATTATATTTTAAAACAATTTAAGTGTTCCACGACTGCAGAACTGTTCCAGACTGTAGTCCATGTACTACAAATAAATAAACTGAGGCTGATAAACTATTTACAGTACCACTTGTAGTACGCAGAGTGATGTAACAATGTTCTGAATCGGCAAATTGTGGTAAAAGGTATCGTAAAAGCGAAACGGAGAAAACAAGAGAGACAAAAATAATAACGGCGTCGTATTTTCATTAAGGTGCGCTATTCATGTTCGGCCAGGGAGGAGATGCAATCCAATTGCAAGGCGTATCGGGCCGGCGCTTGAGATCGATGTTGAGTGGGCCCGTGGCTCATTTGTCAGTCCGAGGACCAACAGAGAGGAACCATCAAAGCAGCTCATGCAAACATCTCCTCGCTTCGCAACTCATATATATATTTCACTATAATAACGTTCTCATTGTTATCAGCGACGTATATTGTACCATAAATTTACAGTAAATGTTCAATCTAAAGACACAGTTTTAGCTAACTGAATAATCAAGTTTCAAGCGTTTAACTTGTTCAATTCATTACAATGTACTATACCTACAATTACTAACTTCCAAAAATTATAAACAATGTTTTCACAGTAACCTTATCGTAAAAGTATATCACACATAGATCTATAATTTCTTTTCAACATTTTATTCTCTGCTGATTCGGCACTGTACGCGGCTTGCTAAAGGACCATTAACTTGGTTACGATTCTCTGATCTCATTATTTTTGATCGTAACACATGTTCTGGAATATTGTAACTATTCTCTGTCATCGCATATTGGGCCATACTAAATGAAAGTTAAGATATATAACGGTGATATATCAGCCATTTGACTTTATCAGTTGCTTAACATGTAACGCTTATGTTATTTTCATTTTCAACTTATTCCTGGCACGCCAAATGGACAGTGATATAAAATGTTAAGTGCCTTAACACCGGACTGATAAATAGTCAACTAATATCATTCTCTGGATAGACGAATAAGAATGATTAAGTGAAAAATGCTGTCACTGTAATATAGTTAGAGCTCCATTACGTAATACTGATTAACATCTTAAGTATTTTAGTTTCGACTGGATTTGATTAAAAAGGCGTTACAAAGTTCAACATTCAGGTAACAACTGAACCATAATGGAGTTATAATCGAATGTTTATATAAACAACTAACAACTGGCTTTTGCGAGAATGTCGCGTTATCTATTTGCCGATCTGAGCTTTCGGCTGCCGTTCTGCAACCTTTGTCAGCGATATTACATATGTTTACGGAGCAACAAGCATCGCAGAGTACTAGGCCCCTGTCATCGTTGAAATTCTTGTATTCTGTAAAATTTCTGGTGCCGCCTTCACCCATCGAGGCCACCGTTGATCTTCTCTCCGCAGCAGCCTCGTGTCTTCAAATTTTATTTTGTGCCCGTTACCGACATGGCGAACTACCGCGGATTTGTCATTATTGTTTTGTTTACAGTGACGGATATGTTCTTTCTGACTATGCGCCAGGAGGCTGCTGTGAAGTAGGCAGCAAGAATTTTAAATAATTTCAACGATTGCAGCGATTGGCGGATAAACGTAAATAATATCTCTCACAAAGACTGCAGAATGACAGCCGAAAGCTTAGGCTGCCAAATAAATAACGCGGCATACCCGCAAAATCCAGTTGTTATTGACAAAGACGTCTGCTGAAGCCTGAGAATTAATATAAGGAATTAATTCTGTAAATAAACTCTGCCATTCATTCTTAAATAAATCTTTTGGAGATTATTATACTTATTTCTTTAATTTATTACTTAATCAGTAGACAAGATTATCATCAAACAGAGTTTCCGTACACGAAAAAAGTAAGTTCGCCTGTTTCGGTTATTTCCAGTTATCTTCTCCTCTAGTCCTCGGCCGAGATCCAACTGCCGGTTTTTCTACCGGATCAGCAGCTCGGCGGAACAAAATTGGCTTCCAATCAGTTTAAAACAATCCGCAGATCTATTAGAGCAGTATGAAAAATTGCTGCCTTTCAGAATGCATCTTTATATATAAAAATGAATTGCTGTTCGTTTGTCTCACTAAAACTCGGGAATAGCTATACCGATTTGGCTAATTTTGATCTTGAAATATTTGTGGAAGTTCAGGGAAGGTTTAAACAGTGAGAAAAAATGGAAAAATTGCAAAGCAAATACTGAAAACCACAATTTAATCTTATACGAGAAATCAATGTCTGTATGTTTGTATATCCTCTATGCGCCCCTAAACCGTTCATCCGATTACGGTGAAACTTTGGTGAGTTGTCGAGAGCGTGCTGGAGATTTTTCTTAAGAAATAAAATTTCGAAAAAAACATCCCATCTTCCCCATAACAAACCATAATTTCAAAACAAAACAAAAACACAGATTTTATCCGATTTTGATGGAAATTTGCACACATATACCTCAAAACAAACAAAAAAGTACTGCCTAAATATGGTTTCCAAAAAACACAACCCCTCTCCCCCTTCCCACCCCCTTCCCTTAATTTTTACACAAACCCACACTTCTTACCAGATTTTAATAGAACTTTGCACACCTATACTTTAAAAAATAATTAGAAAAATAGTATAGACATTAGTCTTAAAAAAAACACAATCCCTCTCCTCTTTTCCACTCTAAAACCCCCCCCTCTTTCCCTTTACACCCCATAATTTAAAAAAAAACTCATTGAAAAAGCATGAATATCACGTAATTGAAGAGGGTTTAAAGGTTTCATTCAAACGTAAAATTCATCAAATAGGAAACTTCTGTTCAGTAAGTGACTCTCTTTCTATTATTTATTTGTAATAGTCAATACTTGAGCCTAAGTTAATTTTCATGACACTTCTTTCGCGCCTTTAATCGCCAGTCTATGACTATAGTAACACAAACATTAAATAAATATAAGTATTCTGACGAGCTAAATGGAGCATTTCTGCATATAAACTAATTACATATTCTGCTTAATTCCATAGCTTTATTTACTATAAATCGCAAACTGTAAACTAATGGTGTTGCTTCTAAATTATATGCCACATATTTGATGTTACTTATATTATTTCATACAACTTTCTGAAGTTTTAATCAGTGCCGAAATATCTATTATGATAGAGCAGAATGTAATTACTATATAGTTTCCATTCTTCCCGTACAAAGATATGTAGTATTTACACATATTATTTATCCTTAATTTCGGCTAAAGAAGACTGGCATTATTTTTTCAAGAAAAGTTATGAAAACGTAGAAAGCTTTAAATCACTAGACATTAATTTGGTATCTTCCTGTCAAATAAACAACTTTTCCATCAGATTATAATGTTTAAATATTCGAAAAGACTACAGGCTTTTCATGTTAACATTTTGGCTAAACTTGAAATTTATTTTTCCCTTTCCACTGTCAGATAAAATTATTTCAAATAACAGCTGAGTATAAATGGTTTGCTAACGGCACCTGAGATAACCACATTAACTGTTGAGTTTCTGCAATCGTAATTTTCCTCATCTTGAGGTACAGTTAGGATCACGTTCATTCTTTTGTTTTGTGCTTCCACCATGGCACTATGTATATTAATAAACTTTTCCAAGCAAAAAAGTGAGTTAATATTATCAAAACCAAAAACACTTTTAAATGGTATTCACTATACCTGGAAACATTACGTCTATCTCTAATCAATATGTTTTTACGTCACTTGCAGTCTATAAGACGTCAGAGGCGCTATAAACTTTAAGTGTTCTTGCGCGTGATTAATGGGTAGTCCGTGATTATCTTGCACTTCTACTACAAAGGAGAGGAAACGAGAAGCTGCTCGACGTTCTAGTGTGAAGAGTAATTTATCACGTACGGTTCACGATTAAACATCGGTGTACAGTATTTAAATAAAATTCTTAATTTCAGCAATATTATTGCAGATGTTTTAGATAAGTATTTAATATATCATTTCCTAAGCTCACTCACTCACCACGATAGTTATCGGCTGGAGAACGGTGTCACGTGTCACCTTTCGATCGCAAATTGACAGGTACCAGAGATATTATTGGAAAAAATTCTAGGTTATATCAACAATTTAATAGCTGAGCAATGATATCATTGGGGAAAAAATCGAAGTTAAATCCACAATTTAAAAGCTAAGTAACTGTTACCAAATTAATTGACATAATACATTAATTAAGTTTGATTTTCTTAGTATTTAATAGTTACAAAAATATCGATAAACTTTACGCATTAAAAAAAAAAAAAAAAAAAACCGACGTGGAACTATTTTTCAGTAGCATGTTGTTAATGAAAGCTACATAAAAAAACTTAAATTACTTATCGTCTCTGCTGTAACCACGAATGTTAATTGTTATTCCGGACTAGGCTAAATTTCAATTTAGTTAAAAGTTTCCTATAATGTTGTTGCTTAACCAAAGATGATACAATACCTTTTGTTTACTTTTTACATATTTTACTAACCACTTTCGTTAATGGTCTTAGTTTATGTTCGCTGTGCGTGAATTATTAGGTTGTTTAAAGTGAACATCAGACCAAACATGATACCGAATCGAGTAATCTGGCAATTCATTTCTTCGGAGTTGGTCAACTGTTTAATAATCTGGTATCTGTATTACGATCTCTGGCCAAAGATTAGATTATGAATGCCCAGCCTGAATAAAAAGACATCGTGATGCTTTAGAAGCTAAGAGGAATTCTTCAAATTTTTCAGAACTTTAAGGGTCAAATACAAATCAAGTTTGTATTTCATCAAGTTCGGGTCTACGACCTTTGAAACAATTATACAATAGCGCCATCATACCTGTCCATTTTTTTCAAGCTCAAGAGAATTTTTGTCTCCAAGGGTGAAACATAGGTCAAGTTAGTATTTGGTCAGATCAGGTCAAACTGTCATAATCTTTTACCCTAGACACTGGAACTATTCTAAGCCTGTGACAATACACAAAACAGCACTGGCTTGCACTAGTTTATTAAATTTTTTCAGTTACGAACGAAGTAATTGGAAGATAGATTCAAAATCCGTTGTTTTAGAACTCATGTGATCATATATCTGACACCATGAAAAAAGTCGGCCCGCCTACCATTTTTACATTCCTTGAGAGCTAATTGCCATGGAGCAATTTCAGGCACGCTATTAAATTTAGATCGCCACAGTGAACGGTTGCGGTGTATTCGATGTTCGTGCAACAAGTATCCATTGACACTTAAAATTCTGTCCGAAGTGAGATCTAGTGCAACAGTCTGCATTACTTTGCCAACAGTAATAGGTTTACATGCTTGTTTAGAGATTCAACGTTGTGTCGATGTTATTTCAACACTATTGCGTAAAAAGTAGCTCAAATTCAATTGCAGCAAGTAATGAGCATTGATTACAAAAGACACGAATGGCAAAGGCGTCAAAGAAGTCCCACTTGCAAAGACACACTCGATAAATCCATGGCTTCAACTATACCAATAAAAGGCTAAGCTTGGTTGTCGCGTAACCGTGTCCGCTACGATTACGTCACTCTCCCGCCTTTAGTTGGCGTTCTACAACGGCCAGAGATGTTAGTCGACATAATGAGCGTTATTTAATAACAGTTCTATTATGCTTCTGTAAAGAAATCAATTGCAAAAACACTAAAAGAGAATTAGTCATTGTGTTTTAATTAACACATTTTTTTTTTTTTTTTTTTTTTTTTGCTGTCGTCAGTCTTTAGACTGGTTTGATGCAATCCTCCAACCCTTCCTATCCTGTGCTAACCTCTTCATTTCTACATACCCCCTACAACCCACGTCCTCAATTACCTGCTTCATATATTCTAATCTCTGTCTTCCTCTACAGTTCTTACCTTCCACTGTTCCCTCCACTAACAAATTAACCAATCCAGCATGTCTCAAAATATGACCTACCAGCCTGTCTCTTCGTCCTGTAAGCTTTTTCCATAAACTTCTTTCCTCACCCATCATTTCCAAAACTCGTTCATTTCTTACTTTGTCTGTCCACCTAATTTCAGCATTCTATTAATTTATTTTTATTTGTTATTATTATATTCGAGTAACAATTTTAGCGGAAGTTTTGATTGTATCGGAATTTAGCCTTTCTCAGAATAATGTTATAACATGAGTAATTAAAGTTGTTTTGATGAGTGTCATGTTACCGAATATATTACTTCATGCGGATGAAAGTAGCTCCAAATTATCTATGCGGTCTGGACCAGGTTAAAAAATAATATTACGAGGCATAACGTAAATTGTTAACATTACGTTTGCTTTCCTGATGCCATATTGCTGAGGTCTTTATTTCAGTTTGTGCCTAGGTCGAAATGCAACCTGGATCAGTATAACAATGGAAACATTTAGTAACAGCGTAAGGCAAATTCCAATAGAGCTTTCAAAACGTGTTGGCGAATGGTTTGGTTGGGAGAGACCATTTCCTGGAACTCCGCGTTCATAAATATCTTCTGTTATGTTGTTCCTCACTGAGATTTCTCGCAGTAGGAAGGAAATTTTACAAAATACCCTCTCTTTCATGGGTTCTCTTTTAATCGATATATTTTAATAATGACTAAAGCTTCCACCCTAAAATCAAAATCAATGAGAACCCTCCTTTTTAGAATTAAACGCCTAATTTATATTAACATCGAATAGAAAAACATATAAGAAATTTATATATATTTTGAAACAATAATTTTTCAGACTTTAGTATACGCTGCAAAGTTTCCAGTAATTCAATTAAAACCACAAACCAAGAAATTAACTTCAGATAAACATCAGCATACGCTTGAAAAATTTCTGAGAAGAAAAGAAGCACTATAGTGCTGGTGTTCTAAGCGGTCTAGGAGTGAGCAAATTCAATATATTTCCTCATTTGAGCAAAAATAATTTAAAATTATTTCAGCTATTTATCTACAAAAACTGCAGTTGAAATGATAGTTAATTGCACAAATGTTGTACAGTCTCACAATCCGCAGTATGTATATTCCTTTTATGGTGCCTTGTGTTAAGTCTGTGGCCCCCATTGCGTGACTCTGTAGTGCGTGCCTGGGATTTTGCTCTTTCCTTGCTTTTATTTACTAAAGAGCGGCGGCTATCTCCGACAAGAGTACAACTTTTCTTATTCTTGTTCTTTGTTTTGCAGCATAGTACTTCCTTGAAAGATATATTTGTGTTAGACGCAGAATGCATGAAGAGGATGCAAATGTATTACACGTATGTCTTACAATTATCATACACGGAAGCACTACATTATTTAGTTTGAACTATCGGAAGAACAATTTTCGTTCTCAAGTAGCATCTATAGACTGTTAAAGACAATACTTATGAAACTCTATGGCGTCCGTTTTTGAAGCATTTTATGGGCGTCTGGAATCCACATCAATACTTTTCAACGGAGATAATTGTTAAAATGCCTGAAACTAACATCTGTCTCTGTTGTGTTCGTGGAATCCGTAGAAGGCTTAGACGCAAGGGTTGTGCAACTCCATTACCCGAACTAAGCGAACCACACAGATAAAGATATATTTAATAAGCAAAAGCAATTGCACAGTTTTGTTTAACCGCGCGCATTATTATATGCGCTTTCTTGTAAAATTCCTACTTGGAATGGCTGCTGTAAACAGCTGTTACTTCGTCTAACTTTGTGTAGTTACGCAGAGCACAGCCACCAGTGTTTGGTGGTCCCCAGTTGCTGTCTATTACGGTCGCGGTAGCCTACACAGTTGTGCAGGACAGCCTACACGCATGTCTCTAGGGTAACCACTCGGCGCACAGCAAACACAGCTGCATAGCGGGCTGGCCCACGGCCCCTGTTTACCAGCAAACACCTGCCGCGCGGGAGGCGGCGTAACAGGTGCCCAGTACAGCTGATGCGGCACGTCGATCGTTGTCCGTTATGAGCAACGTGTATTTTCCGCTATCCAGCTGCTATAGCCATTGCTGCAGATAGCACCAGTCGAGGTTTGAAATAAATAAAAAAATTCTGCTTTAATGTTCTATTTCTAGTGTTACACCAATCTAGGATCTTACTGTATTCTGCTGATAATTCTTTTGTAAATGCCTCTGAACGTCTTAGTGACGTGCCCTTTTAAAGGACACTTACGTCAAACACCTTAAGGACAACACCATTCTTTCCAAAAAAAAAAAGTTAAAATAATTTTGGTCTAAGTTTGGAATTTTGTAAATAAGGCACAGTACTCTCATACAAATCAGCAGGTACAACCTGATAATATAAGGTAATTAGACTTTTTTGTGTACTGCAACTGCATCAATTATCATTCTGTGCTACTGGTTTTCCACTGTCTCTAATCGTTCGAAATGTTGATTCTATCAAACTAGATGGCATTTCTCGGTTTATAGACATCATTAGAGACTAAAATAGAGTTGGCAAAATAAACACTGGGATACCTATGATAGAAATAGATGAAGTTTCTAATTAATTGATTTATAATTTTGTATACAAGATGATTTGTGTCAAATACTCAAAATGTACGTATTTTCCTAATTTTCCAGTACCAATTTAATGTTTTATTCTTATAACCATATTCATATATAAATTAGCTACGATGGTGTGGTATTCTCGTAAGATAATTATGGATAACTTGTCCTCCTACTAGTCAAATCAGTTATTGAGGTTTACTACAGTACGCAAAGAAAGACTCGAAATAATTGATATTGACTGAAAATAGTTTTATTATTAAAATCACCGCTATCAAACCTAGCTCAGTGTCTTACGCATCTATTCTGCATTTTTGTAGAAGTGAGTGATGATGTTAGAACTATATTCACTAAAACATTTTTGTCTGATTAATTCAATTTCATTCACTAATATAATATAAAAGAATTGAAAATTAAAATTTCTTTTTCTGTGAGTGGAAAGAAGAATATCATTATACTTTACTGGCAGAAAAAATGTTGGGTACATACTTTCTTTAGATAAATCAACTGATTTTGATATCTGTAGTAAGATTAATAAGGAACATTTAAACTGCGAAAAATACGTATTTTCAAGTACAGAAATATCTTGTCTAAGCGGAAGTAAACTTTCGGAGAGATTGAATTTTCGTGTTTTGTTATTTCATTAGGAACAACAATTTTTCCTGCTCCATCTCGAAGAAGCTAATAGAATTTGTAGTATGAAAGTAACGGTGATTCAGAAACTCATTTCAGTATGAAATAACTTTCTTCTTCCATTTGACAAGTTTCTCGCTTCTGCCCTTCACGGAAATTCTTTTGTCGTGGAAGCAATATCTCACTGGAAGACGTGTTACTTTCCAGACGTGCCGGCAGCTGACATTTATTTACTTTATCACTCTAAAGTTCAGGAGACGATATATTACGAGGGAGCTCATTTAAAACTCAATTCGTCAAGTTCGCCGAAAGTTTGCTGACGCAAAAGCGGATAAATTGGCTGTGGTTTCCGCGTCGTGTGAGACGAAATGCGCCGCTAACGCCACCTGTGAAGACTGTTAATTGAAATAAACGAGCTGGCTAACGTGAAATCTCAGAAGATTGCGCCCTCGTGGCTACTATTCTATTTTTAGCTTTTCATATTTTTTTTTAGATTAATTAGAACAAAACCGTTAACTGCAGCAGGATCGTTAATTTGCTCGGTGCCTACTTTGACGTGATTTCGACATCACAGGAGTGGCTAAATTAAATTTCTTTATCCTTTGAAACAATGTTCACATGGACGCTGGCTGATGATTAATTACACAGATAATGTTTTGGTGTATTTCTTATTTTGGAACAATTAATAATTTTCATCGTATTATGGTATAATGATACAAGAAATCAAAGAGACAAAACTTATTCAGAAAATGTGGGCTTTGCGAAGAGAAAAAATATTGATTCATGGGGCTATTCATCGTTTTCACAGTGGATCTACCCTTCATCTTCCAATGTAGTTCCCAATCCCCTACAGATTTTTAACGACTTTCCTTTTTCTACATTTCTACTGTCATTTCCATTTTCTTCATCCTTTTTAGGAGTACCTTCTTTCTTTTATCATTCACCTTGTTTTTTTATTATTTGAAATAAAAATTTAAAATCATTGCTTCGTATTCTGTCAGTCTTTTCCGTGTTACCGCTAATAAATCTTATTTTCATTTTCTTACAATAGTTTTTGTTTTCATTGTGTCAACCCTGCAGCACAGACCAGTATGGATTAGATGTAGATTTGAATATTATTAATTTTATCCCAACAGTTGTATCTCTATTGCAGCCTACAAGAATTTTTAATTGATCTGACACCTTTAGTGGTATAATTGCTCAGTTTCTCAGCGGATATAAGTTTTTATTGTCGGTTACCCGCCTTCATAAATAATTGTTAATTTTTTCTATGTTTTCTCCACTTACTTTCTGTATGGATCTTCCAGGTTGGTTTGCCTGTGTTTATGTTGCCAGAATTTTTATCACGCCATCATATGACATTCATCTGCGGTGTAGCTTATTTTGTTCATTTAAATTAAGCTCTCTCAGTTACATCCCACATTAAGCCGTCGGTTATATTTACCTGCAGGATTACTGCTTTAGTTTAAGCCACACACAGGCGAAATTCGTGGCACATTGAAACTTTGTCACTAAGTTCTCACAATGTTAATATTAGTGGTCTCATAATACCAGGATATGTTTTAGGAAAGTCCTTTTGTAATGTATATCTTTGAACTCTTATGAGGTGGAATACTTTAAGTCGATATCTTCAGTTTTGGAGGCGGTCAGAAACCGCAAAAAATGTCAGATCTGCAGAGAAAAGAGGATGAATGAGAAGCGTTAGCTCTGGATAATCGAAGCATACAATGATTCTGCGTCAACTACACCCACTCACTGACTGCCCGTGGGCAACTCTCTCCGCGGACGGAAAAAAATTAGTAAACTCACGCAGGTTTCCAACAATTCTTCACTTAAAAAAACGTGCTGTTATTTAATAGTTATTTATAAGTCCAATACTTTTGAACGGTCATTGCATATCAAACCTACTCTATGAGGGAATGGCAAGATATTAATATCTTTGTTTACTCGCCACCACCTTCACATTTAATTAGAAGTTATGGAAGTGCTATATCGGCATTGTTTACAAAGCTTTTAATGATAAGTGCATCGGGCAGATTAGTATTACGGCGAATAGCAACCCAGGAGACACTGCTTACACAGTTTATTTAAGTTTAATGTTCCGTATTACGATGTGACATAATGAACAATGAATTTGATATACGTAACACCACTGTTACATGTTACTTCACCTTGAACACTTTTTTAGTGTTATCTGATATGTATGCTTCTCTTTAATCAAATACAACAGAAAACTGTAGTGTAAACAATCACCTTTATCTGTTTCTATACTAGGCCTTGTCAATAATTTGGTCCATGTTTGTGAAAGAGGCTCTAATCGTTTACTGGCCCATTTCTACATTATTAGTATCAATTTAACAACAGTTGGTATGAATTATTTGATGATGTTGCATTGTAAATGGTATTTTTAGACTTCGTTTCATCATTTCTGTCCTTACAAAATATGCTCTATGCTCTTTAGAATTCTCTACGCAACCCGCCAGTGTGGTGCCATCCCACTGGATCGGAGAGGTATAAAGGGTCCCGGTTCAAACCCGACTCCCGTGTACAGGCCGTCCTGACTGCGTTTTTAAGGCTGTTTTCCGCAGTCGTTGAGGCCAATGTTGGGAAGGTCCCCAATCTCCGCCTCATAAACTAAATATTAAAACTATAAAAAATATACATATAACACAGAACATAGTTACGTGTTTCTCAGACAGATGGCAACACTTTGGCTTTCCCATAAGACTACGACAGTTCAAGCAACCCGGGAGTCTGACTGATCGATATGCTTTCAAAACAAACGCAAACCTATGGAAAGAGGGAGTGCCAGGCCTGACCGGTGAAACTGGAAGAAAGATGATGAGATGACAAATTCTAAGTCTTCAGTGATAATCGATATTTCCTTAAAAATATAACTAATACGAAGGCTTCACTACACTGCTGCAATTTATTGGCTTTAGAGGCTGAACAACCGACACTTATAGCGAAAAAACGATACATTTCCTAAAGATCTCAATACATTTTGATGATACTGTTTCGATACGATGTTAATTTTCTGCTCTGTTCCCAAATATACATTTTAAATTTTAGGTCAAGTAAGTTTTAAAATTGAAAAAAAAAAAAAACCTCTAAACATGTGTTCAGTAGATTCTTTTTTCCCCTCCGCTTCGGCACAAAGGACTACTTTGAATAATTGAAGGGGATAGTAGCGCATTTCCTGCCAGAATTATAAAAGGACCTGTCTGGTACAGAGTACCCAATCCACTGTGGGTCTGTGAAACGTGAAACTTTGGGTGTTCTGTATGACCAGCCTTTTATTCCCCCCCCCCCCTGAAATCTGCAGTTTATTAGGAGGGGATTGGGATTGGGGGTCATCCCAGCATTCACCTGGATCAGTATTTTTAATCTCACAATTCCACTTTCCCTTAGGAAATTTTCCAAACAATGGCGAACTACCTTCTTTTAAAAAAATAAGGATTTTTACTAAAAAGATGAATATAGTCATAAAGAGCAATATTTTATTTTATGGATGGGCTTGATTATTTTACGCAAGCTGAGTCAATTTTAGGAGCGGTTTTGCTCGATTTCAATTTGAATTCACCATGTTGCTTGTTGCACTGTCAGCCACCATAACGTAAATCTTGTCGCGAACCCCTTAAGTTCAATAGGCGAACACCTAAAGGTTCGCGTACCCGTAATTGAGAAACGTTAACCTAGATGATTGCGATAAATCGCCTGAAAATGACATTCAGGAGGGAGGTACACGTTGGTCTGAGCTCGTGGCCGATCCCGTTGTGCCTCCCACATCCAAAGTGTAGCACCTCAGCACACTGGCGGGTCAGTTTCAAAGTTATTTTTTATATCTTTGTTCCTCGTCAACGGCAATGTCATTACAGACAGGAGAGAAGTGGGACAAGGAATGGAAGAAATTCGGTCCTGGCCATACACCTGGAATGATTTCTGGAAAATATGGAAAACCGAATTCTGAATGGCCGAATCGGAATTTAGACCAGCCACCTCCAGAATTCCAGGTCCAAATGTTTGCCGCTCATCCAACCGTATTTCACGTTAGGTGAAACAATTGGTAGATAAGTTCGGCATTCAGAAAGTTTTTTACTATAATACTCCGCTCCCTCGAGACGTAAAACCATAAGAGATATCCAGATTTAACCCAAATAATAAGCTTCCAAATTGTGAAAACCCTTCACAAATCTAGCAAGTAATTTTTGCATGTCGCCGAAATAAATAGCAACAGATTCATTACAGATTAATATAATAATTTATATTGTTTTACACATCCTTTCGTCCGATGAAATAGTTCTTGCTATTGTTAACGTCCTGTAATTATTCTTATAGCATAATAATATTTAATTAAAATGTAATGGAGTGTACGCTCCGGTCTCAATTTCTTTACACACCCATCTTCCCCCCTTTCCGGCACCCACCTACATTTGCCCTCTGCAAATTTATCTTTAAATTCTTTCAACGTTTTTGGTAAATTATTAATCATTTCTCTTGTTAACTTAATTCAATCCCTGACACCCTTGCCCAAAAAAGAGAATCTCCATACACCCTTGTGCCTGAAATCGAGTGCCAGCTTGTGGTCCATGGTCATCTTTTCCCTACCATGCATTACTTTTAATTCTTACACCAATATCTTTCCATACCTCATCACCAATATACGACTTGTACACTCCCATGACCCTCTTCACCCTCCTCCTGTCTTCCAATGAATCCCATTCCAACTCTATCATATCTGTTACTTATTGCATTCTGCGGTAATTTCCAGAAACAAACCTAGCACCCTCTCCGACTCCTGTATTTGATACGCAAAATGTGGGTTCCATACTACGTTACCATATTCAAGCAATGGTCTGACCAAAGTTTTGTAACCCAATGCCTTTACTTCTCTCATACATCCCTCATCACTCCTCTCGAACAAGTGCAGGATTTGAAAAATTTTCCTACTACCTGACCAATGTGACCTGCCCAGTTAAGCTAGTTATCAAATGTAGTGCCAAGATATTATATTTCAAGTCTTCAACATGCATTCTTTCCCCAACTTATGATCGTAATCAACCTTTAACTTTTTATTTGTGTTTCTAATAAGCTGATTCTTCATTGCTTTTACCTTCATCCCCTGTTTACCATCCAACTAGATACCTGTCCAGATCACCCTGCAGCTGTTTACAACCCTCTACCGTTTTTATCCTTTTATATCGCATTATATCATCTGCAAAACAATCTAATTTGTGAGTAACATCAACACAATTATTCATTAGAATAATGAATAGCAATGGTTCCAAATTCTACCCTGTGGCACTCCCATTCTTACTTCCACTTCTTTGTTACTGCATTTCCTAACCCTACTCTTTCTGTTTTTTACCTTTTAAAAATTCCTCTACCCAGTAAATCACTTTCTCGTCCACGTCCAAAAGGTTTACCTTATTTACTACCATTTTATGGCTCACTCTGTCAAAAGCCTTTGAAAGATCTAGTGTTACACTATCAATTTGGCCTCCCTTGTCCATTTGATCTAAAATATCTTGCATATATCCACCAACTGAGATTCACATGAATATCCTTGCCTAAGGCCATGTTGTCTACTTGAAAACCAATTACCCTCTTACATTTCTGATGTGGTTGCATATCAATCTTCATTAATTTACCTACCACTGATGTCAAACTAATCGGCCTGTAATTTTCGACTCTATTTCTCAACCCTCCTGTATGTGCCGGCACTACTATCGCTATCGCACTGTTCTTTTGAGGGATTTAATAATTTTTTCTATTTCATTTTCACTGGTGGGAAACAGAGACATAGATGCTGTTTTTAGTGATAAGGATTTAAGTATTGCTATAGCATCCATATTCCAAATATATTTTCTTTTATTTTTTCAGCAACTGTTAAGAAGTCGTTATTGAAAGCACTTGCTACATAACAGGGGTCATTTCCAAGTTTATCGTTAATGCTTAAAGACATAGGTTTATGTTAAAGGGGTGATACAGTTGTTTCTCTTTTAATAATGTTCCAAACACTTTTTATCTTATTATCTGAACTACTAATCTCATAATTTATGTCCAAACGTTTAGCTTCTTTTATTACTTTGGTTAAAATTCTACAGAAAGTTTTGTAATGCTGTCTGAGAAGCATATTATCAGTATTCCTAACTTTTACATACACTTCCCTTTTATGTCTGCAAGATGTTTTAATACCAACTGTAACCCAATTTTTGTTTACTAGTGTTTGAACAATTGGAGCTAGTTTTGTAGGGAGACACCTCTAGTAAATTTCTAAAAACCTTTGGTGAAAGTAATTGAATTAATTGCTTACCCCTTTTAATTTATAAACTGTGCTCCAGTCCTCATTGAGAAGTTTTTCATTTAATTCTTTTATTGAATTGCTCTTTAGTGGTCTAATTTTGACAAATCCTTTCTTTTTGTTATTTTCATTTCCCACAACATCCAAAGTAATTATTTGAGCATTATGGTCTGACAAACCATTATCCATTGGAACTGTTCCATGTATTTCTAATTTATTGTGCTCTACAAAAATGTTATCAATAATGGTACAACTATCTTTTTGTATTCTAGTTGGGAAATTTATAGTTTGATAGAGATTGAATGATCTAAGGTTCCTAGAAAATAATATGTCTGGTTACATTCTACAGCAAAATTTATGTTGAAGTCCTCACAGAGTATACTTTCCCTTTTAGTTTGTGATAAATTTAATAGAACCGCTTCAAGGTTATTACAAAATTTACTGAAGCCTTCTGAAGAAGTCTTTGTTTAGTTGTTTAAATATTCCCTACTACCCTGCTGTATCTTAACTCTGTTATGTTCTCTTTTTACCTACCTCTTTAACCTCCTCACCTCCCTATTATAGTACACAGGTTCTCTACTTCTCTTTATTTTCTGTTTTGGAATAACTTTTTCTTCCCCCTTTCTTATTACCTCCTTGAACTCTTCCCACCTTGACTCTACTGTACTTGTGCTTTCTTTCCATTTGCTGAATCGTTCTCTGAAATATCTCTTCAAATTCTAAATTTGTGCCTTTTTATAACTGTACCTAGTTCCCCATTCAGTTTTGGCTGCTGGTTTCTGTATCCTCTAATATCCATCAGAACTGCTTCATGATCACTTATTCCATCAGTTAGTTCACACCCCACAAGGTTATCATCGGGCTCTATTAGGAATATATCCAAAATATTTTGTCCACTAGTGTTCTGCTCTACCACTTGTGTAAATCCTCCTTCCCATATTAAGGTACAGTATTTGCAAATCTCTGTTCCCTTGTGTTATTAATCTTATTTCCTACCCAGTTTACACCTAGTTAATTTAAATCCCCACCAATAATGACCATTCTATTTTCACCTCTGAAATCTGAGTATGAATTTAATTTTTCCCCAAGAGCCTCATCTTCATTTGTCTTTCTTCCACTGCAGCAAGCAGCCAACACCCTGATTTTTTCTTTTTTACTACCCCAGAAATCTACCCCAAGCAACTCATGGTCATGATCTATGAACACTAGTGAACTGTGGTAGTTTTTTTTTAACTACTATGAAAACTCCTCCACCAATTGCTCCTCTATCCCTGCGAGTACTTCTTCTTTTAACCAACTCTCTACCCCAATTATTACTTGTGGTTCGTGTATCTCTATTGTTCATTATACTTCTACAGTTCACCAGTAACACCCTTATTACTGGCTTTATATTTTCAGCATTAACCACCTCCTCCCCAGTTTTACCCCAATCAGTTATTCAGCAATTTCATCTATTTCTTTAACATCTATGATATTTCTCATCGTGGACCTACAATCATTATCACTTTGATCATCTATTTCCATCCATAAACCAGCAGCCCCTATCTTAAAAAAAAAAAAGCACAGTACTGACCTCATCACCACTGGAAAAGGGCTCCCTTATTGCCTTAGCTAACAACTCAGAAAGTACCCCCTTGCCCTTTCTATTTAGGTGTAGGCCATGCCTAGTGAAACCACACCTACCAATGTTGTACACAAGCACAACCCCCAAGACGGAACAAATGCCTTTCTCAAGTAGCACTTCCGTTTCAACATTTACCAGTCTAACAGTACAGTTCAATTGTGGCCGGTCATGGGGACTTGCAATCTTCATGAGTTCCACCTGGTATGCTGTGCCTCCTTCACAACCTTCCTCAGGTCACTCTCTATAATATAACTCGCGTTTCTATCAATACTATTCCCCTGAGCTCCCATTATCACTACTCTGTCGTCCTTAGTGAAACTCCTACAAAGTGAACGTATATCCTCTATTACCTGACCTAATGTTGCACTAGGTTTGAACACTAACTGATCCTGGAGAAGAGGGCCTACACCTCTCCCATGGCTACTACTCAGCAGCGGAACACTTTTTTTTCCTATTCTTGCCTTCCACGTGCTTATTTCTAAAGGCCTGCTGCATCTTACCTACTCCTACATCTACATGAAGCTCTGCTCCTCCTGACTCTGGCAACAGGACAAACCTTTTTTTCCCCACAATTTGTAAAGTGTGTGGCTTCTCCATGCTATTAATCATATTTCTCCTACGACCTGTTACCAGTTGCCAACCATCCTTCTCAACTTCCTCCGACCCACTTTTTCTACTTTCTGCCTATATAGCATGAGTCTCGACAAGCTCAGACCCCATAGGCTGTGCCTCCATACCTCGGTGCTTATTACTTCGACTAGTTAATATCCTGAGCATTTATTATCTGTGTTGGTACCTTAGTGGATATTTTTTGTATCTTCGATTAGTTTCTGCTGCTTGATATTGTACTTATAGACAGTATATGGGTGCTTTCACATATTCTTTACAAAGTGTTCTAAAATGTAACAAATTAAAGGAAGCTTGGTTATGTCTTTACAACTCGTTTACATCGAGTTCATTAGAAGGTGGAAAGGACTGAGGACCGGGAACAGGAAGGAATTCGATCTTGGCCTTTTGATGGAATCATCCCGGCATTTGCCTGGAATGATTTGGAGAAACCATGGAAACCCAAATCTGGATGGCCGGACCGGGATTTTACCCTGCATTCTTCCGAATGCGAGGCCATTAAAGGGAGAGTTGCAAGTTGTGTAGTTTCTGTAGTGATCGCCCAAACGGTGTGATCAAATTAAGCCTACCATTTAAATTTTAGAATTTCGATCAAACTTTCAATTAAATTAAGACTTTGAGACTTATTTAAACGTTTTGCTCTAATCTGACTATAAATTATGGGTAGCCAATTTTTTGATTAATAATTTTCATACGTATTCATGATTTGCTAAGAAAGCACTATGTAGATACACACTGAAAATCGCGTTCATGCACTTGCTGTAAATGTGCACTAAGATATGGCATAATTAGTATTGGCCAATATAGCCATCGGCTTTCACACTAACTCACATTTTATTTCACTATAAAACGAACACCGAAGAGCGGAAATATACCAACGTACTGAATCATGTGTAGGCAATTTTCTGCAAGATTATACTTGAAATTGAGTGGTGACAACTGTGAGATGATTCCAGGTAGCTACCACAGAGCCTCACAGACACATAGGTGATGCAATATGCTGTTCATTCGCACTATTTACTCCATCCCCAAAGGAGAGTGATAGGAGATTTTTAAGAAAAAATCTTGCTTGTATTTAATTATCATCATATCTACATCTGTTTCTGATCTCTGCGTACTTTCACGATTGAATTTTACTGAAAGCACATCACTGATATTTACAAATAATGGTGAGCTGGAACTCATATTTCAATTTTTTCTTGGCTACACGGTTCGTTGTTTTCAAAGAAAAATCGGTTTTATTTCTCTAATATCGTTAGTATATTAGACATTATATTTAGTTTTTGTTCCAACAATCAATCTAAATGTATTTTGTGGCTGGAAGAGTGGGTTGACGGACTACTAAAATAATGGAGGTGTTGTAGTTGGTCGTAAGCTAAATTTCCCAACCACACACACAATAAAGAGAGAAAAACAGCGAGCGCTTCTCAACAAGTTGGTGCGGTCAAATGTTTTCCTACGCTTCTGGGTTCAATCACCTACCTGTTTAACACGGCTATGCTTTATTTGTCTAAACAGAAAACTACAGGTAAAAAACTCGCCCACTGCCACAGCTTATCTACGAATCAAGTAATTTTTCCGTAACACAGAATCAATGACAACCATCCACAAAGCAAATCTCATGTCTGAAAGGAAAACTAAGGTTTTATTTCTGTGCTTTGTGGCTGAGATAAAATTAGACTATTCCATTACTTTTACACTAAATAGTTTATATAGAGTTTATAGAATGAACATGGATCTTTCTTGATCCCTAATGTGAAAGATTTTCTGCTGGCGCGAAAAGGCATAAGACATTTTTAAAAACCGGAAGTTGATAAATACGTCTGTACGAAACAAACTAGTGAAACGACTCTGTATTTTCAATCAGATTTTCAAATACTTCGTTCAACGTTTCAAACGAAAACCAAGACTAAATTTTACAAGATTACCTAACATTCCTTAAGCTGTAGTATAAGAATTTATCTAACAAAGGGTTACTGTGAACATAGTTTTTCCCCTGTCTTCGGGATTTGGGATAGCTGATAAACGAAAATTATGATTTATATTTGTTATATAACATCCTCTTCCTTAAAAACACTCTTAGAGTTATTTCGTGTTAACTTTCGTAATTACTAGTTTCTTGTTTAGTCATCTTTAATTACCAAGACTACAATTATTCTCCTAAATACAAAATGTTTAGTTCTATTCAAAGAAGATATTTTAATTTTTCCGGTTACAATTTTTCAGTGTATTAAGTATTGAACATTCTAAACACTTAAAGGTTTGGAAAGCATTGTCAATGATTTGTATTATTTATGATCACAATTTTTTTCACTTTATAATATTTATGTGTAGTGTACCTAAAGTTAAAGATATGCACCAGTCCATAAAAGCTCTTTTAATTCCAAAAACAAAGCAGTTATCCCTAATTCTTCGATTATTTTTCTATCTAGTTAGAAAGTTATATGTTTTTTTCTGCTTGAGTTTGTAAATTGCAGGAAGTACTTTGATTGTTTTTATAATTCCATTAATTCTGCCACGTGTATTGGAGATGGCAAGGTAGCGATGATCCGTGTATTGGTCTAAAATTCCGCACGTCAAACATAACAACTTAAAACAGAAAACGTGGAGATGAATTTCTTACGGCTTCAAGATTAATTAGATTAAGTGGTTCATATTGTCTTAGAGCCTATAACTGAAGAATTAAAAGTCGAGTAAAGAAGCGTTACATCAGAGCTGTTAGCACAAGAAGAAGAAAAACAACGGAATAAAGCACAAGAACAAACCAACAAAGAAAAACGGTAGAAAAAGTGTACAAAAAAGTCCGGTAAATCCACTGATAATATGTATTTGTACTGTTCCAGTGTCAGAGATGTCAAATGCTACTGGCGTTCACGTCTGTTCCGCGAATAATAACGCCAGCGTATTTGAATTATGAACCTGAATTTTACAGGAAGACCACCAAACGTCATATTCAACTAGGACCAGAAATTAATAAAGTTGACCGTATTATCTGGACAAAGTACAAGCAGATATTGTACGGTACACGATTAAGTTACAATTGGACCATGGTTATTCCAGTAACACCAATACTCATTTCCCCCTCATTAAATGAGTAATAATTTCATATCGTCAAATTTCTATTAAATTTAGCACTGCCATTTACGTTACTACTATATAATTTCATAAGCTCACTCACTCGCCTCGATAGCTATTGGGTGGAGAACGGTGACGTCACATGCCAGCCTTCACTCGAAAATTAAGCAGGTAGCAGAATTATTCGTAATTCGAGGTTAGGTGAACACTTTGATAGCTAAGCAAATGCAATGAAATGAATTGCTATAACACAGTCATTAATTTTGCTGTTCGTAGCATTTCATACTTAAAAAATATTTACAAACTTTAATGTTAAAAAAAAGTTGGTACTACTTTTCAGTAACTTTAAGAAACTTAAATTACTCATGCTCTCTGCTGGTAACAGCGAATGCCAAATGTCTTTCCGGGCTAGGTTAAATTTCACTTTCATTAAAACTTTTTCTAATGTTGCTGTTTAACCAAATTTTATACATTAAGGCTTATTTGCTTTTTACGTATTTTGCTAACCACTTTCGTTAATGGCCTTTGTACACGTTCGATTTACATGAGTAATTAGATTATTTAAAGTGGATATCAAATCAAATATATTACTGAATCTAGCATCCTGGAAATTAACTTCTATAGTTTTGCGTAGCTATTTAATAATCTGGAATCTATATTGAGTTCTCTGGCCGTTTTTGTCCAAAGATTGCAGTATGAATATATACCCAACATCAATCAAAATCAAAGTGATGTTTTCGAAGCAATTGCGCACTCCCTTTAAACAGATATGTATTCTTCATGTTTTGCAGAGTGGACATTTAGGGTCAAATACAAGTCAAGTTTTTTATTTCAGCAACTTCGAGTCTAGCAACCACGACCTTTGAAATAATTATACGTTAACGCGATCGTCACTGTGTGTGCTTAATACGTCTATTAATACTTCTGAGTTTTAGCTACTCAAGAGATATTATTCACGCTAAGGGTGAAACACAGGTCAAGTTCGTATTTGGTCAAACCAGTTCAGCCGGTCATAATGTGTGACCCCTAAAAGCTGCAACTATTCTAGACCCGTGAGCATACGTAAAAAACCTGTAACGGGCTTACACTAGTCTAATGATTATTTACGCGTTAATAATGCTCACTGCTGTTACATCGTTGAATTGGCTGTTCCCAGCAACTTCGTTCTTGAACTGTTAACGTACTGATTCCTCTATTAAGCCAAAATCTTCGAGAGGTACATAATCCACGGCCATAAGCATCACTGAACGCAAATTCGTTTGGTTGCTACTCAACAAATCGTAACTTAATTCTTGCGAATAACACAACGCTGCGTCGACTCCGAGATCACGATAAACATTCCGACTGAGGAAAGCAACTTACCTTCAAACGGATACTAAATTGTGAACAATTTTTCCTAATTTCTTTGCTTTTCGAAGTCACATCAAAATAAGACATGCCTTAGTATTCTTATGGGATGATCGTTATTTGAAACCGAGTGGGGCGGTGTAACGGTTAGCGTTCTCGCCTCGCATTCGGGAGGACGGCGGTTCGAATCCCCGTCCGGGCATCCAGATTTGGGTTTTACATGGTTTCCCCAAATCACTCCAGGCAAATGTCGGGATGCTTCCTTCAAAAGGCCATGGCCGAATTCCTTCCCATTCCTTGCCCCCATCCTTGCCCCCCATCCTTTCCCGTCTCTAAAGACCTCGATGTTAAAAAGAGACGTAAAGCAGCAGCAGTTATTTGAAACCGCATCAAAATCTAGCTAGCAGCTTTTTCATTAAGCCCAAAGATCCAAACAGACAGACACGCTGCTTTCAATATCAGGATGAAACACACCCTATTTTACCTTGGCTCTACGGGCTGTACATTAATCAAAACGCCATCAAAATCTGAACAGTAGTGTCTGTGGGAATGCCGCTTATCCCAACTTGGAGACAGAAATACAAACACTTAAAAAGAAAAAGCATTTGATTCCTCGTCTGTAGTTTAATAATAGTGATCCAAACACTTAAAAAAAAAGATTACGTTAATTGTACAGTCACTTTTACAGTTAAAAAATTATTAAATTTGTTTCTAATACTAAAAAAAGCACTGGCTTTTTATCAGAGCAGAGCTTTAGGCATTTCCCTTCATCTTGTGCCCATCATACTTTCCAGTCCCGGCGTAGTTGGCGTAGATTTACCCGTACGCTATTTTATTAACGCAATGAGAAACATGTATACCATGTTTCATAAAATTCGCGCTATTTCCGGAATTAAAGCAAGTCTAGAGTCACCCGCACACTACCAAAAAAGGAGTGGGTTTAAGTTGATTTACCTGTTCACCATTGTTAGGGGACGTCCATTAATTACGTGAGGTGAAATAGGGGGGGGGGGGCCGGCGAAATCTCACCAGTTCTCACCAGGGGGGAAGGGAGGGTTTACGGAAATCTCACGTGAGATTTTGCGAAAAATTTGGGGCCAGTAGAGCCAAAAAAAAGGTCTACAATTTGCGCCAAAGTCGATTTTAGGAGGGTATTTCGTCAAAAAAGTTAGGGTGTGACCTAAAAAAAAAGGTCTACAAAAGTTTCCAGGGCGATTTGTAGGGGGGGTTCTCACGGACCAGATCTCACCAGAGGGGGGGGGGGGGGTCCGGCCAGATCTCACGAAATCTCACCAGGGGGGATGGGGGGGGGTCCAGAAATCCGGAAAAACACCTCACGTAATTTGTGGATGCCCCCTTATTGGTCTGAAAATATTCATGCTTACCAAGCTTCATTGATTTCGTACCGGCCATTTCCGGCACTAAATTAAACGGTGATTTAGCAGCACACTTCTAAGAACGGGGTGGTATGGATGCTTTAATACGGAATGTCAGTTTTCAGTTTAGTCCAGATTACATTTCAACCTAAAAACATTTGCTAATGTTGCTGCACGAAAATCAAAACATTACGCGCATTAATACTTACCACATACATGAAAATGTATCTCGGTTGTGTCTGTTTATCCCGCCATCACGCAGAAAATACATATTTTGAATGGATTTTAAGACATTTGAATTCCTGGGGTCAAAATTAAATCTTAACTTATATCTTAAGACGCTACGACACATGTATTTTTTTTTTTACCTGAAAACTGCTGAATCAATTTTGAGCAAGTTTTCATGGTATCAAACATTGGATGTGTGTCATTATTCTGACTCATCTGCCATAGGAGCTAAACAACTTACTCATTATGATACTTCATCTGGCACTGGAGCTAAAAATTAAAATCTATTCCATACCTGTATAGTTAAATATCAGGTATTCAGGGTTGTATCTCATGTATTCAGAACTAAGTTCGAAGCGAAAAAATGAATTCTTTACTTTCAATTTGTATCATGGGGTTTAAAATTGTGACGCCATGGTTATCATAGAAACTGTATTTACTGCATTAGTAAAAAACGTAATAAATTATAAAATGAAGAAAAGCTGGTTTGTTGTCCTAAATTGTTTTTATTTCCAACACTAAAGGCTCAAAGCAACGTTTTATTTATATCAAAAACCATCAGCCTACGCTTTTTTTTGAACAGATTGGATCTACTTTCAGCTCCAAACATCAAATATTTTGGCTGACATTCGATATCTCGATAACTTAAATAGATTATAAAAAGATTAAAAGCTAGATTATGTCAGAAACTCACCTGTGTAGTGCAGAATGTAAAACGAAAAGGACAGTTTTCCTAAACCATATATCATAGCCAGAGACATTGTAGCTGTGCTAACAGAGATTGTGATCAAAGAAAATCTCTGTTATTTATTGGTTATTAGTTTGTCCATTCAATACGGCCATGCATGGCGTTTAAAAATTGAACATCTCGAATTAAAGGAAAACGATATTTCAGTTTTGTTTACTGTGGAGTATGCAAAATAGTTATTATTGTTAACTGCTTTTATTGCTTTCATTAAAGGCTATTGACAGAGACATTGTAGTTATGTATTTAGTGCGGATCGCGGAGTATGCAACATCCAGTGATTCAATCTTTAGTATTTGTCATCATGCGTTCAGAATTTCATTTAAAGCTCCGGAGTTATGTAACGTTGAACCAAACGAATCAAATGAGATTCTAAACTTTAAAATGGTGAAAACCGCATAGAAATCTCCTCAATAGTTTCTGAATTGTTGTAGTATAAATTTATCCGGTTTTCGTTTTATAGATATAGACAAAATATAACAGAAAGGGGAAACCAATGTATGGAGCTTGGGTGGTGAGCTATAATGCATTGGTCTCGCATTCGGGAGGACGCGAGTTCCAATCCCCGTCCAGTCATCCTGATTTCGTTTTTCCATGATTTACTGAAATCACTCTAGGAGTTTGGCGGAATGGTACCTTCAGAAAGCCAAGGTCGAATTCCTTCCAGTTCCTTGTCCCCATCCCCTCCAGACTCTAATGACCTCGGTGTCGACGAGGTGTAAAGACCAAATGGAAAAGGAACAAAATCTTTTGATACCAGAATGAGTATTGCAGAGTATGTGACCCTTCAAAATTTCGTACTGAATGCTCGATTCCTTCTGTGTAGAAATTTCCAGAGGTAAAATATTCACCCAACTGAATCTCTCCGAACAGAGATTGATAAATCCTGCGAAAATATAAAAAATATATCGGACATGATATTTGAGAGGCGAGACTGTATATAGATGTAAATAATTAGACGGTATAAATACATATCAGCTAGATTATATTATGAATAAACAGAAGATTCATAAAGCGTGATCTAGACTTTGTAACACACTAGGGAACTGAAATAGGTTTAATTGTTTAGTACAGAAGAGCAAATCGAGAATATGGAAGTAACGCGGGCAAAACAGCCTGAAAGTGGGAAAATTAGATTAATCTATCATCAAATAGAAATTTTTTAGACACTGTTGAAGAAAAAACTATTTTAATTTTGTAAACAAACATTCCACTTAAACTAGTTGGATCACCACATTTGAAAAACAAACATCAATTGAAGATTAATAATACGATTGGACAGGCACAAATTTATTTAAATTTTAGCAAATAAGTGTTGGCTGCGAGAGAAACCTGAACAAATAGAGAGAGAAATATTTGTATCTAGATAAGGCTTATAGTAGGATCAACCTGAAGTATGGATAAATTTAGGAAATGTGTATAAACATTAAATATGGTATCGCAGAAGGCTTGGCTTCATGTCTCATCAACGTCGAGGTCAGTAGATTCATTGAAGGAATACACAGACTGACAACATTATGGAAATAATGAGATACACTGTTTTTGGAACATAAGAATGCTATGACAGTAGCAGATACTGTTTTAGGTCAGAATTTTAAAAGCATTTAAAAGCTTATACATTGTCTGAGGAGAGATTAGCTTAAAACTACGCAGCTATCGTATTGTTGCTCTACGATCCAGGTGTCATCTTCTTCAAGTATACCAAGTCCTCTTCAACCCACATCGCCAACTTAGCTATAAGTTCGATCTCATGACGACAGTGACGACAGGTTATTGAATGAGAGAATTTGTAAATTCATTATTAATCTGTGTATAATAGAGAAACAAGAATTTTATATCTGGTGAGATGTTTTAATGTGTTTGTAGGCACGAAATTCAATATATTTTCGCATGATATGTCTTTTAACAACGGGAAGATGTGCCACAATTCTGCTGGCTAGCATCCCTCCGTCCAACAGCCCTGCCACCTCCACCGATCATCATGCCCTTTACACAACGGGCTTCTCGATCGATTCACTGACGTCTCTCGCGCACTGTCGACTCTCCAAGCCGTTAGCGTACAAAGAAGATGATCCGTCTCCGTCAAATCTCGCTGTTCCTATTGAATAACATTATGCCACCAGAGTTGAGTTCGCTCCACGTGCTCCGCCATTATTCCTCTGCAAACATTTAACTTTGTCCTCTTAGGCGTTGAGAGCAGTAGTCAGTGGCCAGAAAGGTGGTTTGCTAGAAAGCAAGATGTCGCGGGTGGAAATAATAGTATGCGGAAGTTGACTGTTGTAACGTGGGGAGTCAAACCAGAACCAATGAGTATTATCTTGGTTATCCGGGTTGAGCCACGTCGATATATTTAAACCTAACGTTTCGCCATCGTGCTGTGGCCTTCTTCAGAGGACTGGTTTGTCAGATGTCACTTCACCTTATATAGTAGTAGGAAGCAGGCGCTATTCGTCTGCGGTGACGTCACCGTGCCCAGTGTAGGCGGTAGGATGGAGTCGTTCGTCTTGGGTTTTCCTGAGCAGGTATGACCAAATATGGTCAAGTTGCAAACCACTGTCGGCATTCATGTTGTTCGGCCGTTTTCGTATTTCTAACGCTTCTCTTACACGCCTAGGCCACAATCTGCTCTCAAGTGTTATAACGCAGGTCTTATCAAATAAAATTGAGTGGCCATTATCAGCTGAATGTAGAACTACAGTGAACTTGCTTGCGTCGTTATTTTTCAAATGCCTGATACGCTCATTGAGCCTCTCCTTAACTGTGCGTCCTGTTTCCCCAATGTACACCTTGCCGCAACTACAAGGAATTTCATATACCCCTGGAGTTTGCAAATGTTCTCTCTTGCCTTTAACGCTGGTCAGGATGCTGGACAATTTCCTAGGTGCCAGCGTTATAGCCATTGAGAGCATATGGTGGCCTATTCGTGTAAGAGAACCGTTAGAAATACAAAAACGGCCGAACAACATGAATGCCGACAATGGTTTTCAACTTGATCATATTTGGTCATACCTGCTAAGGAAAACCCAAGACGAACGACTCCATCCTACCCCCTACACTGGGCACGATGACGTCACCGCGGACGAATAGCGCCCGCGATAGCTTCCTGTTACTATATAAGGCGTAGCGGCATCTGACAAAGCTATCCTCTGAAGAAGGCCAGAGCACGATGGCAGAAACGTTAGGTTTAAATATATCGACGCTGCTCCACCTGGAGAACAAGATAATACATACAGTGGCTGCGAAATCTTTCGTAACCATCAGAAGCAATGAGGATGTCTGCCATCATTTTGTGTCGTTCTGTAGCTCGATCTTCATTCACGTATTGGTACAATTCTTGCCAAGCCAGAACACGTGATATGCCAGGTTGTCTACGTCCAACACCAGAGAGTAGATTTAATATCTTTTTGGCACAACACTGTCAGCAAATAGGAGCCAAAACAGAAAAAATTCAGACAGGAAGTAGTCCGAGTTATTACCGTTAAGTGTTAACTTAAATAAGTCTTTCTTTGGGCAATTTGCTCATAGAACAACATAGACTTATGTTGTTTTTCGCTTAACATTTTATTTAGGTAAACAAGGAAAACTACATCTCAATATGTAAAGCTATAGCAGGCATTTCAGGGGAGGTTTACGGAAGTAAGAATTCCCAGGTTGAAGTAGTGTGATGTTACTGTGTTTCTCTTGACAGTCCATGTCCGTGGAGAATGTTTTTTTAATTGCTTAACGTTTCTTAACAGCGAGGTCTTTAAAGACGGGAAAGGATGGGGGGGGGGGCAAGGAATGGGAAGGAATTCGGCCATGGCCTTTTGAAGGAAGCATCCTGGCATTTGCCTGGAGTGATTTGGGCGAGAAATTGAGATGTTCTAACCACCTACCATGCTCCGTTCGGCTAATTCTGCTTCCACTTTCATTTCATGTACTTCGATATTTTCAGTTTACTTTTTTCAATCTTGGATTGGTCTTAAATCATCCGCCGTACTGTATTTCATAAAAAATGACAATATTTGCCCTCGATTAATACGATAAACGAGCTGGGCACCGTCTCTAAGGAAACATGTCGACCATTAAAATGCATTTCCGTTACGTGAACAATCACGTCCCGTCACCGTGCGGATAGGAGAGATGGCGGCTGAAAATTTCAAGTTTTCTCTGTCAAACGCTTTCATCCCGCTGTTCTCTGTTGCCTGGTTTTTTAACACTAGCCGTTTCAAACTTTACTGTTTTCATGTCACTCGTAGTTCTTGGATGCCAATCACAACAGCACTTGGAAGATTTCATCATCATTATCTTCATCCAAATCCAGTTTCCCGTTTGCGATTGAAGAGCACTCGCCACAATTGTCTGTCTAGGTACAGGCTGTCCACGAAAGGAGTCCCTGATTTCAAAATGTAAAATCTCGAAAACAAAGATTGACAGAGGAATGCAACAAACGGTATTTTTACCGTGAGAGCTATAAGAATTTCATACAGAAGTTTATACAAAAAGTAATAAAAGCGGTTAACAGATTGAGTCGTACGCTGTACAACTCGTATTAGAATGCACAATAAACTTGTCCTCTGCTAGCAGTCTTTGCAATGAATGTTTTCAGAATGTCCACCGTTCGAAGTATAGAGGTGCCACAAACGCAGAATGAAATTTGCCATTACAGCCTGCAATGTCTTATCGGAAATGGATTCAGTAGCCACACAGGTCAATGATTCGAACTCTTTCAGCGTGGTTGTATGGTTTCGGTAGACAGTGCCTTACAATGTGATCCACAAAAAGTAGTCACAAGTGCGTCACATCGGGTGAATATGGAGGCCAATCCACGAATGCGCCACTAAATTTAGGATAAGCTAACGCAATGATTCTATTCCTGCACCATCTGTTAACAGCCACTGAAACTTTTTTCAAAACTTCTGTATGAAATTTATACAGCTTTCACAACAAAAATACCATTTGTTGCATTCTTTTTCCCATCTTTGTTTTCAAGATTTTACATTTTGAAATCAGGGATTCCTTAGGTCGACACCCTGTAGATTTCCTGTAGTTCTAGTTTTACCTGACAGGACCATCTCCTCCTGGATCTTTTAGCCTTCAATTATTTTTTCAGTCATATCTTTGCTACTCTCGTTGGTTCCATCCGAAGCAACGCAGTCTTGCTTTCGCAATTTTTATTTTTGCAAAAGGTACCATTGACTGTGATATCTTTTTAGGATCATTTCATTTCTAATCTTGTTTCTTCTGGTTTTCTGAACCATTATTCTCAGATACTTCATTTCTGCCTCCAGAAGTCACCTGTCATCGCTGCTAGTGGTAGTACATAGCTCCAGGTGGTATGTTGCGATAGGTAAAAAGCACAAACTGTACAGCGAAGGTATAGCTCTAATTGAAATATTTTTGTTACACAGAAGCTGCTTAGCTTGGTGATAGAATAGGGCTTCTTTTTGTACTCTGTAGTAATTGCGTCATAAAATCGGCTGTCAGAAGTCACTTCATTGCTCAGGTGGTGAAAAGTATCAACCTGGTTCAGTTTTTTCCAATCCAGACAGATATTAGGCTTCCACGCACTATCTGCCGACAGCTCTTACCACTGCAATCGTAGGCTTCTGCGGCCATATTAAATTGATTCTTGGCTGTCCGGGTTGTGCCGCGTCATATGACGCCAAGAATAAGCCCTTATCACTGGTTTTTGTGGCTTAACTTAAGACCAAATACTTTAAATTGCTTACTTCAGATGTTAACTTTCTGTTGTACTTCTTGTTCCGTATATCCCCAAATCACAACAAGTTCTGCACATCCAAACGATTTGAATTCATCAGGACTGAGTTGCTGTTTAATCTCTTCTTAATTTCATCCATTACGGTGATGAACAACAGCGCAAAAAACCAGTTTGAATAGCAGTCACGTCAAACAACCAAGGCAGAAATATCTCAAGTCAATTCCGTGTTTAAAATCAGACCGATTAGATCAAGAAAGGATATTTGGAGGTCTGCTGAGGTACTTGCACAAATCCCCCCCCCCAAAAAAAACAAGCATTCAGCTGTTGTGCACAAGGAATGAGCATATCAATAAGTAGTTGATACCTTATGAACAGCTTCTCCCTGGTTGTGAGGGTGATTAGGAAACTTAGAAGGCAGTTAGTTGGCAGTGAGGTGGAGTCTATAGAACCAGAATAAAAGAGAAGGGCTATCTTGGGGAGTCAGCACCGTGTAAATGCTATGAAGAGCTGCTCATACATTCTTCTTCAGTATAGGTTATGTCCAGCTCGTTGCTCGGTTGAAGATCTGGTTAAGGCACTTCAAAATGCCAAATTTTGGTCGCATAAAGATTAAATCTGTGATTTGCCGCAATGTTCTGTTGTTTGGTCTGACTTTCTCTATTTGTATTTAGTGTTATGTTTCTAATGCGATGAATAAAAATCGTACAAATCACATGAGGTTTGCGCCGCCAGCAGTCAGCAGCACAAAATTACGAAGTTTACCTGAAAATTTTGTAAATACATACTGAATTTTAAGAACGTTTACCTTTCGTCGTAGTTTATGCGATAACTTGTAAATATGTTTTGTGTTCTGGCAGCTAGGTTTGTTGTAATTGACACTGAGGTTTTCAATTTTTTGTGCTTCTGTTGTACGAGACTAGGAATGCCTGATCCTCACATACAAAAGAACGCTAGTTCGGTCTCCAGTCTGGCCAACAGAATTCAGTTTTCTAAATCTACAGAAATAACTCCAGGAAAAATGATTGCTGCCGGAGTCCATGGAAAAATTTCTTCACCTTAAATCAATAAAAATAAAAGTATAATATACATGTATGATAGATAAAGATCATGTTAGATTCAGAAAAATTAGTTGATCTGATGTTAGTAGAGAATCACGAGGGATAAACTTTTTATAAAAAGGGAGTGAGACAAGTTTCTTAGGAAAATTTCAACATGGAAAAGGGTGTTCAGGACGTAACAGATAGTATTCTGCGACTTTCTCTCGATTTTGTGATGGTTTACATCAGTAAGACAATTCTCAAAAATTATTGAATGGAGTGAAAAAAATTATTGGTAAATGAGTAAGGAGCTAACATACATCAAAGTCCTAAAGTGTAGCTGAAATGCTGGTAATAAAAACTGTTAGGTGTGGCATATGACGTAACATGATTTTTTTCTTAGGAAGTAAAATTACAATTAATAGCAAACCTAAAAACTGTCTCTTAAACCGAATAGCACAGAAAACAGATCTACATGAAAAACGAGAACTCGTTTAGTTTCAGTTAACTAAGGATCGCATAGAACGTTCTAATACTGTATGTATGAACCACAGCGCTTTATCAAAGAAAGATTCAGACTCCAAAAATACTTGGAAGGTGAAGACTTACGTATTTTAAACCTATGCTATAGAAGGATGAAAATTAAGTAACAAGTAGAAGATGAACGGATGATGAAACTTTTAAAGTTTGTGGAAGAGTCATATTTGTCATGTCTTGCGGGATTTTTTAATTTGTTTGCTGTAATGGTGCAGTTTGTAATGACATAGTTATAGAAGCTGGAACAATAAAAATCACATCTCTCTTCTGGTTGCCGATTCTCAGCCACATTCCTCCTCCGCACACAATATGCGCTCATTAGTGAATATCGGAAAATCCAAACCAACCAGCCACTCCCAATACATTCATTTTGTGGGTATCTGAGCATCAACAGAATTCGCTCCAGAATACTTATCATTGTTACCTACTTAAAAATCAGTTTGATAGCGCTCAGTATTGAAGAAGAGAATAGGTGGAATCATCATGAGGGCCCTCATGACATCTTCACTGTATCTATGAAAGACCAATAACGAGAAGAACGTAGACTGGTCTAATTACAATTTGGGTCAACCATTTCAGATGCGCAGACTCGTTTTACAAGTAGAATATCTTTTCATCCCCGGTATGTGACTGTGGAGCACATAGTGCAATAGTGTCCTCAAGAGTGTGCCCCGGCCAGTTAAGTGATTTTCATAATGCTAATACATTGCAGTTAATCTTATATCTTTAAACGAGCAATTCTTGTATATATATATATATATATATATATATATATATATTTCGGATCTCGGAAACGGCTATGACGATTTAAATGAAATCGTTTTGACTTTTAAGATTACCTAAACAGTTGTCTTCCCTACAAAAAAGCGAGTTTACAAAATACGAACAATTTTTTTCATTCGGTATCTCGAAAAAGGCAGTAGCTCCATCTCGTAGACAATTCAGGTACCAGAAAGCCTGCAAATAGATTCTATTTGATTTCAAAGAATATATAAACGAACAGTTCTTGTATACTGGCTGACCCGTGGAAATATTAGCACTGCAAGTTTAATTGTAAAACATTTAAAAAGGAAGGTAGTTAAAAATTTATCATTGGTTTTGTCAGAGGTGATACTTTACAGAAACTTCTTTGAAAATAATATTACCGGTACCAGTTAGTTATAAAGTAAACATCGTTACCTTTTTGACCGTAAAAAGTGATTGTTAGTTTGTCATTAAATACTACCACGCGAGGTATGAGCATAGTTTTATCGGATTGAATGAATTTAGCACTGATGATGTTCTATCATTACCGTGACTTCCCAATCTGATGATGAATTCTTATAGAACTCGACGAAACATATCGAAAATAAAGAATAAATGTTCTTGGTTTTCGAGATATAGCATGTCAAAAATCAGTTATAGGTAAGTTCCTTGTGCTTTTGGCGGCGTTTCTTCTGATTCAGGTCGCATTTCAACCAACCACGCCAATTTTGGGATACGATATCTCGAGAACTAAGCGAGATAATAAAATTTTACTTTCAATTTTTCTCGTCGAGTTGCATAATAATCCATCATCAAGGATTATCGTAGAATTATCACAAATTTCGCACCATTAATTAATCCCTGACTGGCATTAAGATTTCTATTTAACATGATAATAGCATTTTTCTTTGAAAGCAATTTATGAGACGGTCTTGCAAAAGGATCTAGCGATTTGGATGAAATATCATATGTAGATAACGTTTTGATTTTCAAGTTTTTAACACGCTATTTTTGTATTTGGTTTCTCGAAAACGGCTCTAACCTCATTATGAAGAAGGTTCAGCTACCAGTAAGCCTACTGATGTTAGTAAAGCTTCTCTTTAGTTAACTGTGCACCTCAAAACGCCTAGGAAAGGTTCAAACCTTTTACTTAAATCAAACTTTACTCAAAATCTTGGATATTGAACAGAAATCGAAAGATGCCGATCGAAGATCGGTCACCCAGGTACTTATATTTGTAATCTAGCTATAAATTTTTAACATTCACTTTTGTTTGTTCTTTACTATATTTGATGCTGCATTATATACTGAATTGTGATTTGTTTTAATGTCACCGCTAAGTAAACAAATTTTATAGAAGATGATAATTAGTGCAAATTCTTGAAGACAATCTTACTGCAATTGCGCAAAGATATGTATGAAATGAACACAGTGAAATTCGCAATAATTTGCATGAGTGATAGACATAGCTTTTACAGGGAGATGAATGACCATTCCACACCACTGTGGCGAAAACATCGCTAAGGTGATAATTAAACCCGGATTAATGGCGAGGTGTTTATACTGCAGCAAATATGAAGTGTTATAATTGCAATACTAATAATTAATTAAATGAATGAAAAGTGTTCTTGAAATTATAATTAGCAAGAAACGAACAGCAAACATAATATTTATTCACAAACAATTATGAAGATTGAAATTTTAGTGCAATACAATTTGCGAAACATGTTATCATGAAGTTAAGAACTTGAATTTAAATACAGAAATAATAAACAAACTATCATTTCGTTCCGCATTACAAAGGTTTTACAATAAATGTGGCCTTCCTCCACTACTAATGAGAAAAATTGTTTATGAGACTCGATAAATCAAATTAAATAAAAAATTCGGTTAAATTTCCGGTAACTCCACAAAGTAAAAAAACAAAATTTATTATTTGCGTGAATTGCTTCACCAGGGTCATTGAGACGGAAAAAAATTATTTAGTCTTACAACAGTTCGATTATTTCGTAATTAACGCAGGATAGCGCCATCAGAAAATCTTGCACTTGCATCTGTCGCCAGATTCTCAATATTTGACCTCACTAAGTCCCACATTTTGAAAGTAAATGAGCCAAACACTCAACTTCCAATTCAACGTAAAAAAAAAGTATCCTGATCGCGATTATCTCGCTCCCGAAATGAAGTATTAATTTATAGCCCTTTCTCAGCCAGAATCTGACATCAAGTTCCTTGATCCTCACGTCCGCAATTTCCAAACTTACTTTTTTCCCCCCAAACCCTTCAGTCGAACGTATGCGACGTTACTTCTCTTGTCCTCGCGATGTGATTCTCAGTACAATTCGACAAATTTAATAACAATTAGTTTATTGATATAGCAACAAATATGCTACTAGCTGTTACTCGCTACTTCGTATGCGTGGACTTGGGATATTATTGTTAGATTCGGATACGGAAAGCTGTAAGATACGTAAAAGATGTCCCAAAAAGCATGGGGTCCGTTTAATGTGACGGGGACGCCATGAACATACCATTCTATCATGAAACCTATCTCATGAAGAGAACCACTTTCTCGGGACATTTGGACATTTGATGTCAATTACGTTTAGTACATAACTTTTTGTTTTGCTACCCTTTGGTAAAATATATAGCCTTTGGGGGCTGGAAATCGAAGAGTTAGCTACATATATCTCCCATGGGAACAACACTATTCTATGTGTACCCCTGCAAATTACAGAGTCTGTCCTTTGGCTTTACTGATCATCATCGCATGGTGCTCAAATCCACATCTATTCTATGCAATAACATGTGTCTTTACATGAAATTTATGAGCAAATCATACACAAACCAGAGAAGCAAAGCCTAAGCATGTAGCGCAGAGGCTGAAAGTCCGGTTGAATAAGCTTCAGATGAAAAGGTGTTTTGATCCGTGTTTCAGTCGGAACGAATGATTACAGAACAAAAAATAAAAGAGCAATAAGAGTGGTAAAGCAAATAAATTTAATAAAGTTCTTGAAAGTGGCGCGGCTAGTGAAGTAAGATAATCTTTGAGGCGCCAAGACCTAATGGGACAAAAGTGGTTACATGAGAGAAAGGACGATTGAGATTGGTAGGTTTTGAGCGGGAGAGAAGCCACTCATATTTGTTTTCTCAGTATTATAAGAATAGTCAAGATATCGGGGAAGAAAAGTGGTTCGTTCTCGTACAAATTAGGATCAGTGATAGTGAAGTTGAAATTAGGATTTTGTTTGAAGGTCCGAAGTGGCGTGACGATGATTCGTGAACTAGAATGTCCGACGGCAGGCAAAGTCTAGAGCAGAAGTATGAATGTTGTTTCCAATCAGGAGTGGAGCTGGCTCATTCTTTCCCTGTATTCGAATCTTCAAATCTTGAACTAGGTCCGATTGTCTTGCATATTTGGAGTGTAAATACGATTTTGATATCGGACTCTACGGGTTAATTGCAATAAACTTAATGATTCAAAGGGTACACAGTGGCTTTTCGGATATTATTTGGTAGTGTACGTTTTAGGCAATAACCCTGTTTGATAACAATATGAATCTTTTCCATAAGCATATGGATGGCAACCTTCTAAAATCTCTTTAGACAAATTTGAACAGTCTTTGAATTTGAAAAAGTAATGATAAACTTTTCTTTCACACGGTCAACAATAAGGATTTTACGAGAGTACAGAATAATCAAGTAGAATTTCTCCATGTCCTGGATATGAAGCAAAACAGCCTTGCCACAGAGTTCGCTAGCAAAAATTCCAACGCTCCCAGAGCAGTGAAAAAGTAACTGACCTCGAGAACCCTTTCAGTGCCGAAGAGTTAATCAAGGCCATAAGCCAATGAAAGAAAATAAAGCAGCAGGCCCAGATGAAATTCGAACTGAACAGATTAAACATTTCACCCCAAGAATTCTTAGTTGGTTGGTACAAATGATGAAAAAATACGTGACCACTCAGACTATCCCGAAAACGTGGAGGAAAGAACACGTGGTTGCCATCTTAAAACCGGAAAAAGAACCAACTGATGCGAAAAAACTTTCATCCAATCTCGCTCCTCTGCCATTTGTACAAGGCTTTTGAGCGAATGATTCTAGAGCGGATAGGAGCGTCTGTTGATGCAAAGCTTATCCCAAAGCAATCAAGATTTAGAGCTGGAAAAGCATGCAGTAATCAAGTTTTGAATTTAATCCAACACATAGAAAGCAGGTACGAAACAAAGCTCATCACGGGAGCAGGCTTCACAGATCATACAGCTGCATATGACACTGAAAACCACCAGAAATTAATTTCTAAAGAATAATCATTAACAAAAGATTATCTACTTACACAAACCATTAAAACTATGCTGCACAATAGAAGGTTCTACGTGACTTTACAGAGTAAGAAAAGCAGATGGAGAGACCAGAAAAACGGACTACCCCAAGGGAGCGTGCTGTCCCCAATACTCTTTAACATCTATACTAATGACCAACCGAGATACAAGGGCATAAGAAGCTTCATTTATGCAGATGACACGGCTATCACTGCCCAAGGTAAAACTTTCGAAGAGGTGGAAAGGAAGCTTACCGAAGCCCTTGAGGCTTTATCAGTTTATAATGATGGCAACCTGCTATGACCAAACCCAAGGAAAACTCAGGTCTGTGCCTTCCATCTGAGAAGCAAGAATGCTACTAAAGATAGTATGGAAGGGGACCTGTTTTGAACACACTAGACACCCAAAATACTTGGGAGTTAAACTCGATAGGTCTCTCACGTATACAAATCACTGCAAAGAGTTGAAAGGCAAAGTAAGTGCCAGAAATAATATACTACCCAAATTTACTAGCTCCACCTGGGGAGCACACCCCGAAGTTTTAAGATCCATAGCTATGGCTCTCTGCTTTTCGGCTGCAGAATATTGCGCAATGCTATGGGAAGCCTCCACACATTCTAAAGAGGTAGACGTGGCGCTCAATGAGACTGTCAGGCTGGTAACTGGGTGCATGAGACCAACTCCAACACAAAAAAATATATGCACTGGCAGGCATAGCACCACCGGATATATGACGGAGAGTGGCCACAGAGAAGGAGAAGCTCAAACAAGAGACAAACCCAAAGCACCCAATGTACAATCATATCATGGCTCTACCACGCTTCTGCTCACGCAGAAGTTTCTTAAAAAGAGGTAGGGCACTAGACGTAACTCCAGAAGAAAGAAGACTATCCTTATGGGAGGAGGAGCTTTCCAAACCTTCAAGCTTTGGGTCCCAAGAAGAACTGGACCCCGGGTGGAACCTGCCGTAAGAGAAACAGACTTAGAACAAGAGTATCAAGGTGCAGGAGAAATATGGAAATTGAAGAATATACAGATGACGATAAGTGCGTCTGTGGCTACATTCAGACACGAGAACATCTCCTCGAGTGCAGAGACATGGGCTTAACGTATCAAGATGAAGAACTATTTTTAACCAATAATAAAACGATCCAAGCAGCTAGTTTCTGGAAAAAAAAAACAATTTTAAACAGTCCGGACACGGAAAGTAAGCAAGTAAAAGTAGAATCAAAGTTTGAAAATGTTTCTCAAAACCCTTCACTCTCTATTCTATAACTACAAACAAATTTCTCAACAAGCGGCCAATATAACATTACAGAGACATATACACGCTAGCCGTATGTCTGTTACTGTTCAGTGAGTGTTCCAAATTTCATAACAAAACATGTTACTAATACCGAGAAAAATATCCTATTTCGTTCTTAATGAAATGTAGTATTTCAGTTTTCAATATCGGTTTACCAGTTAATCATGAAAACGTAACAAACATACTTTCACGTTTATAATATTAAGTGTAGATATAAGTATAGATTGGCCAAAACATCTTTCCTCTATTCATCATACAGTTACTTCCCACTACCTGACAGTTCGTGTAAATTATTTCATCGAGTGCCTTCACCACACCTCTATTTTGCGCGCGACAGTAATCCTAGCTGACAACCAGGTAACGGATATCTGCTGTTTGGAAAAGGTATTTCCAATCATCATAAGTTATTTGCTTGGAAAATTGCATTCACTACGCTTTGTACTAGTCACGACTAGTGTTGGTAATTTGCATAATTGAATATTCGCTCAAAATCTGGTCAGATTGTACGCAGTGGAAACAAGACACTCGTCCCACCTTCATTCGCAATAGAGGATCGGAAATCCCATTGTTTTGGAGTGAGAAGCATCGTCCGTCTACCTATATGACAAAGGTCCGAAAGGCGTAGCTACCTCACTCCACTGTTAGGACGTTGAACCTCAGCTCGATAGTGACCTTTATTTCACCGTAACTGTTTAGTAAACACTTCTCTGAATAACTGACAGTATTTCTGATAAAATGTTGCACTTGACAGTGTAGGTAGATGAAAGAAAATGGATTTAATTAAACTGATATGAGCACTCGATAACACCGCTATGGACAGACAATGTGATAGTTTAAATAGAAAGTGATTGTCCTCATTAGTGAAGGTGAAATAAATCAGACTTTCGTAAACAATCTTGAGTATAACCGAAATCAGGTGTTATTAACTGATGATGGCAGCATGCAGGGAGCCAGAATCGATGGCTGTGGAACTACTGTAACGACTCTATTGGTAACTCAAGCAAGTTTAGGAAGGCACACCCTTCAAAAAATCACACGAGCCACTGAAAAACTATCTAGAATTTTTCAGTACTTTCTGCTTTTATTGGGTATCCAAACCCTCTTAAAACAAACGGACAAATAGGAAAAGTCTCTGAAAATACTTTATTGCTTTACGGGCTATGCCGCGTCGTTTATTTGAGTTTGTAGCGTGTTCGTATTGGAGGAGAGGGAAGGTATCCACAGGGATTCCAAAATTCTGGAAAAGTGATGATATTGCTGGGAGCTGAGGGATAGACACTGAATTTGAAAATATTTGTTGCTCGGATATGGAATTACGAGGTCACTGCAACAGCTGGCAATATACTTGTTAGCGTGTCTGCAATTTACGAGGAGTGCGGTTGGCCGGAGTTGTCACTTTGACTAAGACTCGGCCGATAAGTGAGAGGAGATGCCAACATACGGTGACTACAGACATACACGAGATGGTAAACTGAACTTCAGCTAGCATATCGCATGAGCTTTCTGCAAAATTCCAATAACTAAGCAGATGAAAATTTACTTTGTTCGATTATAAATGTAAAGATAATTCATATTTCGTTCATTTTATTCATTTGATAGTGTGGTATCAATCAATGTGTTTTTATGTTTTGTTAACTGATATACGTTCGCAATATTCTTTTGATAGCCTGGAGTCAACAAGTTTTTGGTTCATATTATTTGATGTGCAATAATTGTATTGATTTGATGCCGTAGTGCCAATGTATTTCTTGATATTACATTTGATATTTTATTGATGGTAATTTTTCGAAACCCTGATACAAATTAATATGTTCCCTGACGAATGTAAAGCCACTCAATACTTAATTTCTGATAATAGTAAGTGCAAATGGATTAATTGACGTGTTACAACAAATTGAATCAATAAATGGTGAGGATTTTGCTTTAAGGTCGTGACAGCACAATAAATATGAAATTCGAAAGGCCTCTTCCGACACTGCTAAAAATGTGAAAGTCTTACTACAATCGGAATAATTTTTACAAGTGTAATATAAGGCCTCCATTGTGGAAGAAAGAATCGAAGAGGATTGCTCTGAAGTAGGACAAAAAAAATGATTAAGCATGTAACACAGTACAAAACGCATCGATACATTCAGAAAAAGTGAATAGTTCACGTTAATTTGGAATGCTTTGCTTTAAGTCAATTGACAAGTTCAGCACATTTTAACACATCAAGCACCTATCATAAGAGATAATTTGCTCCATATTTATTAAAGGATAATTTGTATTTATTCACATACGAGAGAGCTACACTTAAGCCCAGAAACAAGGAAGACTCCTAGTGCCACCTGCTCACAAAACGACGCTGGGAACGAAATATAACATGGTAAACATCCAAAAATAGTTCCACAATTAATACTGAAGTCATATGATAGGTGGTGGAAACATTCCTCAAAATAAGACACACCTATTATTATCTCTGTGTAGTAGTATGACCTTTCTTCATTGAAGTATTTTCCAACAATTTTAAAAAGACTATGATAATGTTACAGATGATAACGGAAATTCTCTTTTAATGTTTATGCTAAATTATAGAAGATAATTTTGTTTCTCAAATAAGACTATAGCGGGTGAAGCAGTACAAAACAGGATACCAATGCCAAAACAACCAGTTATTAGAAATAAGTCACTATGCAATTTATAAAAATGCTTAGATTCGAATAATACAAAGTTACGAGAACATAACTTTGGAAGAGTCATATAATTATTATTTTTTTATTTCGTAAGCTTTTCACATAGACTTCAAAGAAAATTAGCCATCTTGTTCTACATAGCATGCAGATAATTGTATATCATCTTAAATTTATGTCTCAAAAGTACTATACTCTTTAGCTTAGTCTAAGAAAAAATCATTTACAAGGAAGTGAATTACGAACTAGCAGCTTTTTAGTTTGGCATGTGAGAAAACTACCAGTTACTAATTCAAGGGTCGTTAACTGATTAACTTAAATGTCAAGAATTTATTGTTCCGCTGTTACTCCAGTCGATTTCAGCGCAAATTAGATTTTGCAGCTCGTTGAGAATGATAAGTATGGCTCAAACTGTCAGTGCACACGGATTATTCTACCCCTCACCTGTTATGTAATAGTCACTTGGGTTATCTGAAGCTAATACCAAAGGTGATTATCGTTGGCACACAATCACGACAAAACCGTACATTAAATGAATACGTTTAATAACAGCAAAAACCCACAACGCCTCCAATAAGCAAAATATTCACAGATTTTCAGTCGAGAAATCATAAATATTATTTCTAAAAAGTGTTTTTTTTTTGTCACAAGCCGTTATCTCCATTCATACTTAACCGAAATCGATAAATGAGATATTATTTAAAGATTTTGATCACATGATATTTTAAGAACGTAATTATTCTAAATTCGACCCTTAAAGGGCAAAACTGTCAATATCATACATTTTTTGTCAATATTTATAAAATAAATTTTTTTGTGTCACCAGCCATTTATCTCCCTGGATACCTAACCGAAATCGATATATGAAGTATGGTTTTAACGATTAAACTTCCGCTTTGATGATATGATAAATTAAGAAAGGGATATTTCGGAATTCGTCTCTTAAAGGGCAGAAATATCAATATTTTTGTTACATGAGCCACTTATCTCTCCTGACATCTAACCAAATTAGAGTAATGAGGTATAATTTTAAAGATTAAGGTCTCCCCATCAAATTTTAAGAAAGTAATTTCTCAGAATTTGACCCCAAAAGGGCAAAACTATCGTTATTAAATAACGTATTTTTTTCACGAGCTATGTATCTCCCTTGATATCAACCGGAATCGAGAAATGAGGTATTATTATAGTTATTAAGGTCTCCGCTTTGGTAGAATCATTTTTTAAGAATAATTTTTGGAATTTGACCCTTAAAGGGCAAACGTATAATTAATTCCGTAAACTATTTTTTTTCACGAGCCATTTATCTCCGTTGATGCCAAACCGAAATCGATAAACGAAGTATCATTTAAAAGTTTAGGTCTCCACTCAGACAACATTATTAATTAAGAACGAAATTTTTCGAAATTCAACCCCTGAAGGACAAAACTAATAATTTTGAAAGACACGCGTATGAGACAGTTTAGAACAAATCCGCTAGGTAGCAGCAGCACTTATCACAGAGATATTAATAAACTGCTTCCTTGGCATAGTCTTTTGTTACGTACAGTACTTATTAAAATAAACAATTGATGCATTGAGGTGGTTCTTCTTTCATTCTATTACGAACGACTAACCTTACTATTCATAGTATTTGCGAAATTAACGCACGATTCCTCAAGTAATATATAAAAAAATTTCCGTTGGCCCACTTCTGTACGCAATAGAGCTTGTGCCTTGCTAACTTAACACACTTGTACCAACGTCATTACTGTTCTACGACTCAACCGGCCATCTACATGTCTTACACTTTTCCCAACTGTTTAGAACAAAACTTAAGAGCCACTACGTTAAACACTACTCCTCCCAATGATTATACACACTATGTATGTTATGAAAACCCTTTTTTAAAAAAATACAATTCCACACAATGATTGGAGAAGTGGTAAGTTCACAGTCTATAAGGAAGTAATAGTTAATGTTTTTGTAATGAAAGTTTTATTTCTGTGTGATACGGTTCAGAGTATATCACATCCATCTGTGCAATAAACATTGATTCTATTATTCCGCATGTATTGTAATAGTCATCTAACTTTACTTATTAAAATTCTTATAATCTTAAATTTTAATGTTCGGGATCCAGAAATGAAAGATCTCTTCAAAGGTAACAAACTGCATTTAATCTACATATTAAAAGGTGATATGTATAACAAACAAAGAAATGATTATACAAACATATATCTCGCTTTCACTTCCGGAATTATTTACACTTAATATAAAATTACTAATTTTCATTCATACTGTGGTATAATTACATATGAAATTAAATATGATTAAGCCGGCTTGCTAATAACGCAACACCAACGCACTGATTGCATTTGCATTATTTAATTATCTTTCAGGGCGTGTTACGGTTTCCCTATTCCTCATTTTTCGTGTTAATTCAGTGGTGATTTACCGTTTCTTGTAGAATACGGGAAGAGGTCACAGCTCCCTTCGTGTCTCCTCGCCAAAACAGGTGGGCTAATTGATACAGTAAGTATCACTATTAAGCACTGGTAGACACCAAGCTTAACCCATCAGCTGCTCGTTAGTATGGTTCATGCTGCCATGCTACATGCAAGCAAAAAAAAAAAAAAAAAAAAAAAAAACCCAACTTTTAATACTCCTACTGGACAGTCAGTAGGAAATACGTCTAACACGTTTCGTGCTCCAGAACAGAATGAATGTTTTCTGAGCAGGTCTCGGCAAATTCCTACGCGCAGGTAGAGAGCAACCCTTCTCCCGCCAACAAAGGATGTCACTAAGCCGCGAACAACAGCATCGGGTGACCTGCCCGTTCGACCCTTTGGGAAAATCTTCAGCACACTTCCTCCCAGCCTCCGCTAATAATCAATACATTCATAAAAATACAAAAATGTTATTTGGACCATTACAGTATTACTTGCTGATGGTCCACAGATATGTACATCGTCACTGAAATTCATGTTTGGAAACATCTTGCATTGGTTATGCTCTAAAAAAAAAATTCACATGTCTAGCATTTGTTTATTCCAAAAACGATTCTTACAAAATGCATTTGATAACCTTTTAAACTTGTGAAGAACTTAAACAGAATGGAATTGCGTCTTCAAACTCCAAAACAGTATCACGATAGACATTACCAAGAGAAAACGAGTAACATGGTTAACGTCGTAAAAACCTGTTGACTGCCAAAGGTTGCTGCAGTACGTAGGTCATAAAGTGGTAGATAGGAAGAGCATTGCAACAGGCATCAGTTACCCAACGTATACAGGATTCGTAAGTGGCTCCCATATACTCCATTCCCGTAATAATTGTGTCAGATGTGAAACTTCATCGTAGTTCTGTACTAAAACATCCAATCTGGAAGCAGCTTATTATGCTGTAGCATATGTCATGCATTAAGTGTTGAAAGTAACCAATAGAATTCTCTCGATCGAGATTAGCTTCCAAGTCGCAATTGAGTACACGAAACAGCCTATTATCAGGCTGTGTTCTAACGGCAAATCTCCTTCCACAAAGTGAGAATCTAAGTGTATTAGCGATCCTTGTGGGTGAGTGTTAACGTTCGGGCCTGGCATTTTGGAAGACGCGGGTTCAAATCTCTGTCCACGCATCCAGATTTCAGTTTTCCATGGTTTCCGGAAATAGCTCGTGGTGAGAGCGAGGATGGTTCCATCAAAAGTCCATGGCCAATTCACTTCCCCCTCCATCGCCCCCAGTTCTTTTCCACCACAGATGACCTCTTTGTCGACGAGGAATAAAGACATAAGAAAAACTATTCTAAGAATAATATATATGTCTGTCACACAGAATGAGAATGGCATAAAATTAACTTAGTGTTACACGAGAAACACTGAATTATTTAAGCAGTTTCATCCTGGCACATCTAGGTCACGTACACCCCGAGCCAATCACAAGACATAATGCACACCAAGCCACTTTGCGCATAGTGCATTTTATGTGTGTCTCCAATCAGTTTAGGTAATATAATAAACCGTTGACATTTGTAATATTACAAATCTGTAAGCGAGCTAGGTGTGTCTGAGACATTGAAATGGCATCATGCAAAAACTGCAGCAGCAATTTTGATGGTGTTTTCAAAATTTGAGAGGTTATATGTATATACAGAGGAACAGAGCAAGAAATTATAATAATTTCAAGATAGGATAAATATGGACAAAGGATCACTCTGTATTTGAAATGGGCTCTCCTTACAAACAACTCTGTCAAAATATCACACTACTATCGTGCTGGTATTCTGTTTTATTTTTTGACTTCGATTATTTAGTTCTTTAGTTTTTTTTTACAATAAAACAAAAGTATCAAGCTAAATAAGATTCTCAAAACCAATAGTTTTTCTGAAAATGGACGTAATCAATTCGCATTGTACCAACATCAAAGAACCTCTTACTTCGTTGCTGGTAACTTTACCCATTGCTTTCTACAGAAACCGAACACTCTACATTTCGGAAATCAAAGCAAGAACGTTATCACGTATTGAATGATGTGTTCCCTTAAAAGGCGTGAAAATTAATGCACTTAATAACCTAATAGTTCCATAGTAGGAAATATACTTATCTGTTTATAAATTTAAACTTTTTCAAGACGTACCTACGGAAAAAAAGTAAAACGATGATTATATATCAACTGTATTCGAATCCCATCAGAAATGTCGGTTTAAATGCAGTCCTCTGGCATTTTTTTGCACTTGCTTAATTAAATTAAATTGTTATTAAACAACGATCATATCATTGATTTTCTAATGTAGGTTTTCGCTTGTAGATTATATCGCAATAAAATTGAAATTTCTTATGTGCTGTTGAGTTATTTATGACAGTAATATTGAACCAAAAAAATTAAAATCAACTAGGAGTCATAAAATCAGATGCGACACCCCATACATTATAAAACTGAATCTATCTATCGTGCCTTCTGCTTCAACAAAGCTTGTCAGTTATCATTCTGATCCAGACTGCGTTTCGACCACGCCTATTGCTGTTAATGATTTCTTGTAATGGGTGCTGTCGAATTTATAACCACACGGATGCTACGAGGTTACACGTTTCCCATCAGTTCATTGAACTCTATCGATTCGCAGGGTTACTGCGGTTTTGTAACGAGGTTCACGATACTTCAATCATACGAATTACCTTCGGAAGGTTTGCCATTGGTTTGCAGCACAGATTTTGTGCTACTGATGTGGCTGGCCACGCATTACGGAATTTCCACGTAGACTCTGCTGTTACAGTATCTCTTTTTACCACAATTTTTCTTCTTAATTTTCAATTTCAACTATAATTAAGGCGAAGGTATCAAGTGTTCTGTTTTCTCAATTATAATAATAATAATGAAAACACTGCTGACCAGGAATCCAGTGATTTCACACCTCTATAACCTTACAAAGAAATGATATATTTATACGTCATATTGCTAATTCTATTGACTCACTGACGTAAGGAAGAGCAATGTATATATGACTGCAGTTACAACTCCTCACAGGTTGTACTGCCAGATATTATAGTAAATCAACTCATCTTGTGTATACGATCCAGAAAATCAACTTATCACAGAAAAATCTTCCTGTTAATTTCGATATAGTTTCTGTTTTAATCTGTGTCCCTCTGGTGGTGGGATCAACGAATGTAATACAACTGAAGCATTGTTTGAAGACTGCCTATTTCCAACGGAAACATAATTATTACGAACAGCAATATAGGACGGCTATGGGTTGTCCTTTCACCTCAGTTGCATTTAATTTAATTTTATTATTATTAAAATGTTTTTATTAACTCGCTTTGGGCTTTGTCTGTCGGGGTGGAATTTAGTAATTAATTTTAAACTAACTTCTCGATGAGCTAGAGACGAAATTTTGACCATAGCACAGAACTGGACGACAATGCATGAAAATGTGAAAAAATGGAAAAGTTGTAAATTCTGGAAAAACTGAAAGAACTCTTTTCTATGGACCGATTTGGCGAATTTTTTTAAATGTTAGTAATAGTAGGAATAAGGTTTTTAGTTAATGAAAAATTGGAAAAGTTTCCCGGAAAATTCAGAGAAAACTGAAAGGCTTTTTTTCTGTGTACCGATTTGGCTAATTTTTTTAAATGTTCGTAATAGTCCGAATAAGGTTTTTATTTAATGAAAAATTGGAAAAGTTGCCCGGAAAATTGGAAAATTCGGAGGAAACTGAAAGTATTTTTTTTTCTGTGTACCGATTTGGTTTTTTTTTTTTTAAAAAAAAAAAAAGTTCAGAATAGTCCGAATAAGGTTTTTAAAGGAAGAAAAATTGGAAAAGTTGCCTCAAAAATTCGGGAAAACTTGAAAGTACTTTTTTCTATGGACCAGTATAGTTATTTTTTAAATGTCTTTAATAGTCTGAATAAGGTTTTCAGAGAAAGAAAAATGGAAAACTTGCCCGGAAAGTACGAAAATTCGGTAACAACTGAAAGTACATTTTCTAGGGACCGATTAGGCTAATTTTTTTAATGTTTGCAGTAGTTTAATAATGTTTTTATGGAAAGAAAAATGCTGCCTGAAGATTTCTGGCAGAATTAAAAGTGCTTTTTTCTATTGGATTTTTGTTCGAATTCCGGTTCATAACTTATGATTCAATCGATGGATATGCATAATTCTTTTTTTGTTTTGTTCCTTATTTCCCCGGGATGGGAATAACTCAATTAAATGTTTCTTATTAAAAAAACTTGAATTTGTAGCTTGTTTCTGTGATTATGTCACCAAAGTATTTAAAATCAATTAGTGGCACTGACCCCGTCACATCCATTCTAGTGCAGAAGGTTGTACAGGGAGTGAGTAGCTCTACCTCCATGAATGCTACGGGAGGCGTCAGGAGCCGTCGGAACCCCGTGACCTTTACCTTACAAATTTTCACTCACATAACCCTAAAAAGCAGAAAATAATAATAAAATAAAAAATACTCATTAATAATACTAATAATGGATTAAAAAGTATAAAATAATTTCCCTAATCCTTATGAATGATAAAACCACATACAGATTTCTAAATTGTACTGAAAATTTGTACTTGAAATTTTTTGATAGCTACTGAAATACTTGTAAGATTGGTGACGAAAAACATTGGGCGTATGCAACAGATAATTGATACATTAATAACTCTACTAACAATTTTATTGCACCGCAAGTACGTTTTTTCATTGATAACTAATCTCTACACTTCTTATAGTTCTGTATTCCAAGTTTGAAATTTGTATGTGGTTTTATCCTTCATAAGGATTAGGGAAATTATTTTATACTTTTTGGTCTGTTATAAAAAATGCACATTAAAAAGTATTTTGTATTTTATTATTATCTAATAGAAATTTTTTAGAGAAAAGCGATTTCAACAGCTAAAAACAAACATTCAAATTAGTGTAGATATGTGGACGATACTTTTGTGATATAGCCAACTGGAGAGGCCGAGTTTAAGGTTTTTTCCGGATCACATCAACAGTATTCATACAAAGCCAGTAACTACAAGAAATTTGGAAGAGAAATTAATACAAATCGTTCTTCAAAAAGCAGCTCATACGGATAGTTACTTCAATTTTACTTCCCATCATCATCTGCTCAGAAAAGGGCTTTGATTTTGTAAAGCTGGGAGGGTAGAAGATAAAAGCCACATAATTAAATAGGGAAAACATTTAAATTGGTCTCTACAACGAGATATATAGAACGAGCGTATCATAGCCCGCCCTCTGGTCACAAAAAAGAAGAGCAACAGTTGTGACAATGCTAAAAAAAACAAAGGAAGAAGATCATTCTACCATATACGCGGAGAGTCACTGAGATGATTGCTGTCAAAAACTAATATACAACCAGTTCTCAGCAACAATATTATTACTAGTATCAATTTAATTTCAGCGACGGATTACATATAGCCTTTCCAATGTAGCAGGGTGTTTATCCGTGAGTATGCCCGGGCTGTCACATTTAGATGAAGAGCAAATTTTAGTCATACGAGACACAAGTAGGGATTGCAATCCAACAAAGCGGGATCCTGCAATCCCGCGGGATCCCGCATCATTAGACAGTCTGGCGGATCCCGCACAAAATTAAGCGGATCCGCAATCCGCAAAATCCGGCAGAAATGCGTATATGTCTGCGCGACTCGCTGCCCCACTCGGTCTCTGCAGGATATTTTGCACTGTTTGCCTGTACCAGAGTAGTTGGCATTTGACTCGTGTGAACAGGCGTTTGTTTTTGTCAACCTTCGTCATCCGTAAGTAAATAAATACAATTTTACGTATTCATCAAAACTTACGTTTGTTTCGAGTACACATTTCTGTAATTTGAGTTATGGTGCGTATTTTTTAAGTGTCGCACACGTTACAGCTTTTTATTCACGGTTTCATTATTCCCATTTTCTGTATTTGCAGATAAAGTAATTGTGACAATTTCCTGTATTTGCGGATGAAAATTTGATTATTCGTTGATATGAAACTAATGTTATAGTCATTTTATCGATCTCGTACCTATTTATTTAGCAGCTATCAAAAGGAAATTGTATATCCTTTGACTTATATTTTGGTCGCTGCCTCAATGCGTTTCTTTGACGAAAGCCGCCTTCTTACATGTGCCGCTCAGGCTTTCGATTAATCCCTCTTCTCTTTATTATTACGACGAAAGGGAAAAAAGTTATAATGAATTTTTCACGGATGTATCGACGAATTGTGTTGTAGGCCGCTTCCGCCGTCTTCCTCACGTGTGTAATTTCGTGTGTTTGTAATGAAATCCGGAGATACAACCTATGAGGACTTCACTGCAATCATTTGCTGAGAAAGTCTCCTTTCTTACTAAAAAATAATAATTTTCACTCTAAAAACGTCGTTACGCCACATAAGTAAAACTGAAATACTTGACATTTTACGTTTTGGTAAGTAGTTTCTTTTAATAACAATGAATCAACTGTAAGCTCAATCAAGGAATCAGGAGATATAATAATGAATCACGCAAAAACAATTCTTGTTTCACTTTGTGAAATGGAATGCTTCTATCGGTGTTATGGAACGTTTATTTAGAATTTTTTAAAAAAATTCTGGTAACTTGGCCAGTAAGCAATCCATATTTTTAAAGTTCTGTGATGTATTGTAAGGCACATAATATGACCTAAGACTCAATATTTCCATTTTTATTATTTATTTAAAAATTGGTTTAGATTAAAAAACAAAAATGTAAATCCTCGAAATACACTTAAGACATGCTAGAAAGTTTTTATGTCATTTTGCCAATCAATATATTGTTAAGTGTTAATTTTTATCATTTAATACAAAAATTATTTATTAATTTAATTATTATTTAATTTATTAACCTTTAATTAACTATGTTTTAAATATATGCGTTAAAAAACTGTTTGTACCAATCCCGCACGGATCTCGCGGGATTGAAAACACTGCGGGATTGCAATCCTTAGACACAAGTAAATTACCGAATTACTAGTGGCGAAGCATTATTTAGAAGAAGTAGGCGTGAGATGTCGAAGGAGAAACCAAAATAATTGTGTAAGCACAGGGATTTTTATAAAGTAAAATTGAGAAATGAACTTTTTAAACACCCAAATTTTTTTAATAATTATAGGGCTATTTAATCTACCAGATGAGGAAACATGAACTTCTGAATAAATGCGATAATTATCTAAAGAAAACAAGATCACTTTGTCATTCTCATTTATACCATCTCTCTGCTGAAAATCGAAACAATATATTAAAATTTACTTCCAAACTGCGAATAGCATGTGAGCTACCTTTCACAGCGAATTTATTTGGCAGAAAAGACCTCTAACAAAATTAAAGTCTCAAATTAACACCACAGAAACAGAAGGAATATTATTCCCTTCCCCCCCCACCCAAAAAAAAAAAAATACTACAAAAGAATCATTCACTTTCAAAACCCGATTTCTTCAAAGGTATTATTCTTACAAATACGATTTATATATGAAATTAACCACAAAATATCCAAATTTGTACACTAGGAGGCTTGGCAGCATTAGTTCAAGTTTGTTCACCAGGTGGCGTAGCAGCACTACTTCAGTATCCGTAACGTGTACAGTTCAGTCACTCCAGAAACGGATGCATTGTGAGACAAAGCAATGTAATAGCATTTATATCAATGAATGCAGCTTGGTTATTATTTAAAAAAGAGCAAGATACATTCATCTGCGGGTGACGCAGCCTCTTACTCGCATTTGCCATTATTCGTCTTTTTCCCCTGCCCACGGAATTAATCTGAGAATCCAAATGAAGCAATATTAACACAAGAATCAGAAATAAATCCACAGCTGAGGCTAAAAGAATGTTATAGATAATGGAAATTTTCCACAAAATAAAAAATTATACACCTGTTATTGTCTTCGTGGCTTTTTACCAATAAACCCAATTTCATGTGTTGTACAAAGAGAGTAATCACGTTTCAAGGGGAGCAATCATCTTTCCGTTATTATGTCAAATTTGGTTTTGTTCGTTTTTGTTGTCAGGTAATCGCAAGTTAAACAAACAAGCAAATTATTAGAAATTTTTTAATTCATCGTGCAGAAACACTCAAGTTGCAGTATGTTAAATACTACCTAATTACTTTGAACACAGTTTACGATGAAGTAGGCACTATGTTCCTAAGTTTATTGGTAATATTCTATCATCTTGCATGTTGTATGCCAAAACATGTGTCTCATCTCCCCTTTACTTTTTTCCAAAATAAAATTAATTTACAGAATTAATCGAATTATACTTTAGAAACTTTTGAGTTTGTATTTAAAGATGGTTATGATAATGTAACGGACCTTTTATTTTAGTGGGAACTCATTGATATAGGAATTTTTAAAAAAAAGGCTGTCTTTGTATGTTTGGCATCGGTTACATTTTTTATGCATATAATATTTACTCGTTGTCTGGTAGCAGTGTATGTCGTAACCAACACTGAAGTTTCATTCATTTTTATCTTGCGTTATATTATAAGTACAACAAAAACAGGTTTCTACACAATTCACGTCATTTTACTTCAGAAATGGTTCTTCCAACACGTTTTTGTGATCAAATCATCCCCAGTTCTAGCTTTTTTTTTTTTTTTTTTTTTTTTTTTTTTTTTTTTTTTTTTTTTTTTTTTTTTTTTTTTTTTTTTTTTTTTTTTTTGCTTATGGCCTTATCCCTTGTCGAAGTCATTACAGGCGGTAAAGGACTTAAGGAATTCGGCTGTGGAATTATAAAAGAACCATCTCGGCTTTTCCGTGGAGTGATTTGTGGAAACCATGGAAAACCCAAATCTGGATGGCCAGAGTGGTATTCGAACCAGCGTCCTCCCGAACGCATGGCTAGAGCGTTACCATTCACCCATTACGCTGGTCCGAGGGTTAAAACAGGTACGGCACAATTCAACCTACCACAACAGAAAACGTCACGTTCACCAATACATCGAGCCAATCAGATACTATTATCTTCATCTGCGCTGAAAAAAACTTCAGTCTCGTAAATTACCTTATTTAGCAGTTCTCTAAGGCTCGCAGGGCAGATCCAACTACCAATTATGGATCTTCCACGTGGAATCTCAGTCACGTTTTTATTTACCCGATCTTATTACAGAGTGTCTTCTTCTACATCGATTTCACCTTTAATGAACGTGTTCCAGATGCACGTCAGGCTTGTAATATTAAGTTCAGTGGTGGCTCTACATCAAAACCTTTTTGGCTCACTGTATGGCGTCAGCAACTAAAAGTACTTCATTTTTACTCTGTCGACATATTAGTATTGAGCCTCGCGCATGACACGTCTCAGGGGTTACAAGAACATAAAAAAAAAATGTGTTCAAAAAAAGACATGAATTTATTTACCAAACTAAATGACACAAATCTGACATGTGAATAATTTTGCAGATGGTTAGCTCAGTTGGCTGTTTCGATCAAGTCTCTAGCTTATCAGCGTAGCTACTCAGTGGTATTTTCCGGGCTCTCATATGTTGCAACCAGTAGCAGTGTTAGTGGCACAAACCCGGGTCGGGCGATAGTATCCCAGTCAGTCTTCTCACATTGACACACAGTCCAACAGTGCCTCTTCTCCCCTCCAGCCTCGGGGCAGCATTCCATGGAACAATATAAATGAATATTCGAGTGTCGTGTCACTGTTGTCCGTAGGCTGGCCGTGTCCCTGTTGTTATTGACGATAGCGCTGCGGGTGGCTTGACGAACGAGCTAGCGGCTGCAGCTCGCCGAAAAACAGCCCTCCATCTATCGTGGCACTCTGCCTCGCCTTGGGAAGGAGACTCATTATAGCCTGACACTTCAGTGATTTAATATTTTACCAATCCTTGCTCAGCGGATTCATATGAATTGATAAAATTGGTAAATAAAGATTCCAGTCTGCTTTGATATTGCTCCAATGTATTTAAAATGAATATCGCACTACACTGACTGCCGAAAAGTCTATCACAATTTTGGATTGATGATAGCTTCCTGTGTAAGTTTCGTTTTTAGACTAACTATCCTTCTCTGCATTGTTGCAGATTTAATGCCAGAGGTTTTTGACATTACCTGGTCTTTGAATATGGTATAAAAGATTGAGTGCCGTCGTTATCACAACTGATTTGCAGATGAACTTCAGGGGACCATGGCAGCAGTTACGCATTCGGGAGGACGATATTTCGGATTTTCATCCAGCCATCCAGATTTGGGTTTTCCATAGTTTCCTCAAATCACTCCAGGCGGATTCGGGATGCGAATCAACTGTGAATTCAATCGTTGAACTGGTGCAGGTATCAAGAAACCCCTTAGTTATACTGCATATCCCCTCGACGTCGATGTAATTGCAGGCGGGAAAGGATTCTGTCATGAGAATTTGAAGAAATACCGGCACTCGGGGAGATTTCAGGAAATCTGGACAACCGGACGAGGATGCCAGACACAAGACATACAAACCCCTTGGTTTTAACACTGGATGATTTCTTTTTTTGTACCCCAACTAATAGTTGCAAGTATTCGAAATTCAGTCTATGTTGTTCCAGGGAATTTTTATTCGCAAGGTATCATAAAATCATTAGTAATATTTCAATCGAATAACTGAAAGATCTTAAAAAAATAAAATAAAAAACTGGATAGTCGTATTTTCCACGAAAATTGTTTTAGACACTGCACGTTGACGAGGTAGTTTACGCAATAAACTGTTACCAATACACTTAATTTTACTATCAACAAAATAATCCTTGAATGCAAATAATAACGTTTATATACTGAAATAATGTACATGAAGAGAACTCGTATCAAACATTTATTAAATTTTATATCTATACAGAACAAAAAGTATTATACATCCAATATTTCATACATTCACGTTCATTTTGTTGTTGATTTTTGGTTGAAGCCATGATTTTCATTTGCTACCCACAGATACCTTTAGTTTATTAAGCCGCTAGCACCGACCTGTACAATTTGTCGCCCTTTGTATCTTCCAGTCTTCGCACGCCGAACTAATCAGAACCGTTTACTCAGATCACTGATCTGTGTGATTCCTAGTGGCGGCATTGAATTCGCTTTACACGAAATTGCGTGTGGTGGTTCTCATTCATGAGTCGGTGATTTCTCACTCCTAACAGTGGTGCAGATCCTACACTCATACATCTGGTATTCTCTTGTGTCTTCTAAATTGTTATAACTGGAATAAAAAGGTGACACATCCTTGTACTTCATTTTATATCTTCATTTTGGGGCAGAGACTTAGCAAATAAGGCGTTCAAATAATATTTGCTTTAGTCCCAATCTATATATTTCAAGACACTCTTAATGTTTTTGTGAAAATAAATTCTTCTTGCTGATAGGTATGAATATCAATAAGGACTATGGTATTATTAGTTGGTAGACTTGACATATTGTCTAATAATCTGCTGTTGAGGCCATTTTAATTAAATAAGGATCATAACACAGTTCAAACAGCAGCAAAGCAGGGGCAAAAGAAAAGTGTGTGATCTGATATGGGAAACTACGAATTCTAATCATAGAAAAACTTGCATATCAAATTTAATCAATTTGAATAATTGAAGTAGCTGGCGAGTCACAGAAAATAGCGTCGTAGTTCAATTTTATTTGCACGTAACGCAATCACTGCCAAAATAATAGATTTTCATAACAATTGTCATTTAAACTTATGGGCTGATAATACAAATCCACTTCCGTGGGAAACAGAATTGAACTACGAATTGAAAACAAGGGGTTGAAGCGGGAGGCGGAGAGAAAGAGGGAATCTAAGAACTTTAAAAAAAAACTCTTTTTCAAAGCAATACTTGGCACCAGATTTTTTTTTTAAGTACAAAACATTTCTTACTCGTATTTTCGATTGGATTGCGAGCTAACGGCTTCATAAATTTGAATGAGATTTCGTGTATCGCTATGGAGTGAGAAGCATGCAAACCGAATATTTTTCTACCTCTATATTTGTACACATCTTAATATCTGGCTTACTGAAACATAGCACGCATAATGGTTGACACACCTGAAACTTTCTCAGTTAACGATTCATACACCGAAAGAAAACCTACTTTGTCATAAAAATAGATTACATATTGAAAGCATTAAATACATTCAGAACAAGATCTCATAAACTTTTATTGCTACACAACCACCAGAACTGGTTCTAATTTCAAAAGGATTGTTGTTGGTTGGTGTTTTACATTTTTCTGGAAGATTGTCTGAGACAACATTTTCGGACCTACAGCCTTAAACTAATTATGAAAATTTAAAATTTAGTTCAGATAAAAAATTAGGCTATAATTCAACACGTTCACAAACATCTGTCACAGGCTCCAAAAAACTCGTTGACGACTGTATTAATGTTGTAAAGGCCTTTCGAGATCTTATTCCAAAATTTACCTCAGGTATGTAATAATTTACATTACACATACAAATACCGCTGTCAGTCAGAAGAGTTAGATATTATGGAAGGTGTATGGTGGAAAAATTATGTCTTTAACTTACGACTTAGCTTCTCTAAATTTTTAATACATTTTGCTTTAAAACATTTACTCTTACAATACCAATTATTAATGGTTTATAATTAGTATTTCCACTATATCCAAGATTGTTCGATGAGATCACTTTATAAATGTTTGATTTTAGCAATTAATTCAGCTAAGGGGAAATATGTCTAGCTGTGTTTTTCCAGAAATTTGTAACAGCACTTCTCTTTAACAGAAGCAATTTCTGCGGGAATATTTTTTTCCACAAGCGCCGTCTTCCATCATGCATATTTTACAGAACCCTCTGCTTTGTGCAGTTCTTTCCGTCGTGACAACAGCTCACAAGTGGATTTGACTGCTAATCCGGATAAAATTCTTCCAAGTGCACTCTAAAACCAGCGCTTGGCTGAATATCGTTACATCACCCAGATACCACATTCAAAGTTACAACTACTGCTTGTATGTTACGGTTTTAATGCTGTACTTGTAAACCTGTAATTCTTCCTACCGTTTTCCGCGCATTTTACTTGGATCCGCTTCTGCTATAAAGTTAATATAACACTGTTTATTACTTGCTTTGTTGCTAAGCACGTGGTTCAGCAGGGAACAAAGTGTCACCATATGTCTGTGTATTTTGGCTCTGCATGATAAATGTATCTCATACTTTTTTCGTGAAAAGTGTAATTTATGCTCACCTCTAATGACCAATATGCCGGCGTGGCATAAAAGCCCTAAAAATGAAACAAAAGTAGTCTATGAGGCAAAATGATAGTGAATGTTTGATAGACTTTTTCTTTGCTTAGTTAAATACGAAATTGGAAATTTCGTAAAATTATGTGGAACGTATAATAAAAGTAATAAGAGGTGGAACCCAACTTCAGATTCTTTCGCACAAGGATGGGAAATGTGTAATGGGCAAAACTTTCCAGCCAATTAATCTCTTTGCGGTACTCCTATATTAAAGCTTAGCTTCTAGGCAAAATCTTAAGTTTAATTGAATGAAGTTTTTGTTTACATGTACGTACGTAATGAGCAGACAGAAAGTCATTATGTCGTGGTTTAGCAGGGCTTCGTGAAGTTCTATATTTGGCTGGCAACATGAGACGGGTAAAGCACAGAACTCAACAGAAGAAACGGAAAAGAATTTGATGCACGCACGGAAATTAGTATATACCTCTCTGCTCTTCGTTGATTTACACCAATTAAGAAAATAGCAGTAATTGGCTAGACCTGTGGCACACATTTTACACCATATCATTAAAACTGTCCGTCCGTTCAATAGCACTACATTTTTTTTTTTTTTTTTTTTGCTTATCTCTTTACGCTTTGTCTACGTCGAGGCCGTTAGAGGTGGGAAAGGACTAGGGGCAATGTACGGGAAGGAATTTCGCCAAGGCCTTTTTGAACGAAGCATCCCGGCATTCGCCTGGAATCATTTGGGGAAACCATGTAAAACCCAAATCTAGGTGCCCTGATGGGGATTCGAACCCGCGTCCTCCATAATGCGGTGCCACAGCGTTACAGCTCACCCAACATGCTCGCTACCTCCCAACTATCTTTTTTGACTTCTTAAAACCTAACATCACTTTGTATCTGCTCTATTTGACAGATTCTTACTAAAACAAAAAATGTTTTTACAGTATATTCTCTCTTTACTGCTATGACACACTCAACAATTCACTTTTACTCCAGGCCTGCCGATCGCCAAACACAGCTATATTTTTTTTTTTACCAAGCATTGAATTTTCTGGTTTGCTGTACAATAACTAACAGAAAACAATTCAGTTTTACAGTAATACCATACACCTTAAAACTGATCCCTGGTACCAGGTCTTCCATTTAGTAATCACTAATCGTTGACTGGCTCTTTGTCTACTAAGGAAACTGTAATTCTTTAAGAATGGTTATATGTGAAGAAAGAGCCAAATTAACTATACGAAGAAACATTATCTGCCCCTTCTGTCAACTGAACCGAAGCTGGACCATTTCTCCGTTCTTTTCTCTTCAGCCATTGTCTTGCCTCTAAGTTGGGAAGTTTAAGCGTTATCCTGGCTGCGAGTGGGAGCGTGCTTGCTGCACTGACCTTTGACATTTCTAGGGCACGGCGCCGGCGGGCAGACGACCCAGCTCCCTGTTGTCTGACTAAACGCAAGTTGGAGACTGCTCCTAGGGACTCTCGGCTGTCTCGTATTTCGTTGACTAACCTACAACCCTGACTACAACTCCGTGCCTCACCTGGTCAGTTCTGATCTGACATTTGATGAGGATCTGGTAGCACTTGATGTCTGGCATAATGGAGTGGTTTTTTATTTGTTTATTTATTCTTATTTTTTGCTGTGAGTAAATGTAATAAATCAGCATGAAAATGATGAACAACTTATTTCAAATGCTAAAAATATTAGAAAAAGAAACTAGCACAGGCAGAAGTAAGCGTAAAAGAAAAATGTAATAAAAGAATTATAAGAAAACAGTTTAAAAAAAAAAATTAATTCAGTTGCCATGGAGCACAGGCTCCGGTGGCAATTTCCCTACACCCCCATCTTCCCCCTATCCTGCACCCACTTACATTTGCCCTCTACAATTTTTTTCTTTAAATTCTTTCAAAGTTTTCTGTAAATTATACATCATTTCTCTTGGTAACTCATTCCAATCCCTGACACCCTTACCTAAAAAAGAGAATCTTCCCACACCCTTGTGCCTGAAATCGAGTGCCAGCTTGTGGTCATGGTCATCTTTTCCCTTCCATGCACTACTTTTCATACCTATTGCAATATCTTTCCATGCCTCATCGCCAGTATATGCCCTGTACACTCCCATTACCCTCCTAATCCTCCTCCTGTCTTGCAATGAATCCTATTCCAGCTCATTTATCATATCCGTCACTGATTGAATTCTGCGATAATTTCCAAGAAACAAATCTAGCAGCCCTTTTTTGCACCCTCTCCAACTCCTGTATTTGATACGTAAAATGAGGGTCCTATACTACACTACCATATTCGAGCAATGGTCTGACCAAAGTTTTGTAACCCAATTCCTTTACTTCCTTCGTACATCCCATCATCACTCTCTCCAACAAGTGCAGAACTTTGAAACCTTTTCCTATCACCTGTCCAATGTGTCCTGCCCAGTTAAGCTTGTTATCAAAAATAATGCCAAGATATTTACATTTCAAGTCTTGAGCAAGCAATTCTTTCCCCACCTTATATTCATAATTAACCTTTTGTTTTTTATTTGTGTATCTAATGAGTTGACTTTTCTTTGCATTTATCTTCTTTCTATGTTTACCAACCCAACTAGATATCCTGTCCAGATCACCCTGCAACTGTTTACAATCCTCTATTGTTTTGATTCTTTTATACAGCATTATGTCATCTTCGTGGAATGCTAAATGATGTTGGTGAAAGATCAATTGAAGGGTATAACAAATACGTTAATCTTCAGGCTCCGCTCTGTAGCACGCAAACGATAAGCAGTCACCATTTCGAGTGTGACAGAGTGTGTATGTTTTAATTATTTGTTTATCCTTACGATTAAGATTATAAAGTACGGGCAAAGTATCGCATTGAGAAGTGAAAAGTTCTCATACAAATCAGAAGAAATCTTACAACATCTTCCTCAGATTTTTAATGAACGAAATTATTGATGAAGTGTTGATATAATTACTTATGAGCTATTTAAGTGAAAGAAGATTTGAACAGTGCTTAGCGTTCCTTTCTTTGCAAAGAAAGGGGGGAGGAACTGAATTTCTAATAAGCTCAAAGTTTTATATATTTTTTCTATAAGATTTTTTTTTCACAAGCCATTATCTCCCTTCATAGCTAAACGAAATCGGTAATGAGGTATGATTTTAAAAATTAATATATTGGTGACATTATATTAAGACAGGAATTTTTGGGAATTCAACCCTTAAAGAGCAAAAGTATCAATATTTCTACAACGCGTATTTTTGTCACGAGCCAATTATCTCCCTTGATATCTAACCGTTATGGTTAAATGAGGTATGATTTTAAAGATTGAGGTTTCCGCTGTAGTCACATTATATTTTAAGAAAGAAATTTTTCGGAATTCGTCCCTTTAAGTGCAAATTTATCATTATTTCCATAACGTATTTTTTTGTCGTGAGCTATTTATCTCCCTTGATATCTAATCGAATTCAGGAAATGAGCTATTATTTTAGAGATTACGGTTTCCGCTTTGGTCAAATAATATTTTAAGAAAAGAATTTTTCGGAATTCGACCCTTAAAGAGCAAAAGTATCAATATTTCTACAACGCATTTTTGTGTCACGAGCCATTTATATCCTTTAATATCAAACCGATATAAAAAAATGAGGTATATTTTAAAGAGTAAGGTCCCCGGCGTGGTCAAATCATATTTTAATAAACGAATTTTTCGTAATTCGACCCTTAAAGGGCAAAATTATCATTATTTCCGTGACGTTTTTTTTTTTTTTATCATGAGCCATTTATCTCCCTTGATATCTAACCGAAATAGATAAATTAGCTATCATCCTAAAGTATAAGGTCTCTGCCTTGGTCATATCATATCATAAGAACGAAATTTTTCGGAATTTGACCCTTAAAGGGCAAAAGTAATAACTGTGAAGGTCGCGTGTATTAGTTAACTGCTTCATTAGCGTCGAATTTTGTTATTACACTAAACAAATAAACAATTGAAACAAATAAGGTGGTTCTTCTTTCATCCTATTACAAACCCCCAACCTTACTATTCATTGTATTCGCGAAAGTTTCGCATGGATCATCTAGTTTGTATATACTGTGCATAGGATAAAACCGTTTTATAAGTTAAAAGTTTGGTAAGAAAAGTGACATATATGAAATACGTTTTCCTTAAAATGAAAGAAATCACAGACATACTTTTGTAGCATAATACTATAATTCGTATCAGGATCTCACTGTAATCTGATCAAACGTGTTATCGTGTATATTGTTAAGTGTAAGCAGCAAATCGCTGACATGTATAAGCTAACGGTTAATTACCTTTATTTTATTTTACAATGTGTGTGGAGCTCACTGCACTGAAATTTTTCAGCGAAATGGCTTACATTAGCTCAGAAGGAGTATATCTCTCAAATAGCTGACATTTTCAAATAAGATCACATAAGGGGAAAGAATCACAATTTGTTCGTATACAACGCACTAGAGCTGAATTGCATACAATGACACCAAAGCAAGTAATGTATTTTATTTTTCAAAAGCTCTATACGGATCAATGTCGTCGAGGTTAGTTTAGGTTAGCCACGACAGGATAACATGTGCGAATAATCGAAAAACTGTCAACCAGCGGCCGAACTACGCTGAGGGGTCTCCCGACCAAACACTCCGTACACCCTGTCAGGCCAAAATGTGACATGGGGGGATTAACACTTTTGCCTGAACTGTGAATAGCTAAGTTAATGACCATGAGTAACCTTCTGGTACCTAAAATACATAAGAAATAGGCCGCCACGTATTCGTATTTAACCCCAAATGCGAAGGGTCATTGAAATAAAGTCACTTGACACAGTTTCAGAGTAACACAATACTTATATTCTTGATAATAGTTCACTCGTACATTGTCGATACATCGAGGCTTGGGCAGTGCGTTTTCGCACTGCTACTTGTCATTCGGGAGGACCGGCGTCAAACCCGGTTCGGCCATCCTGATTGAGGTTTTCCGGGGTTTTCCTCAGTCACTCTAGGTGAATGCTGGGATGGTTCCCTACAAGGCCACGGCCGACCTTCCATCCCCCCTCCCACCCCGTAGTGTAGATAGGCTGAAAAGGATCTCCGCGATCCTCCAGCAGCCCGCCTCCCAGCCTGAAGCTGGGAGGAATGAAATCTTAAAAAAAAAACCATTGTCGATACCAGATACGTAGATAAAGCATCGAACAACAGTTTCATTGAAGATTACAGGTTAAGCACAATCATACGAGAAGACAAACTCAAACTCACGAAGTACCCCTAACATTAGTGAGTACACTAATACGACATGTTGGAATTGCCGAAACCGCTACCGCTCGGAGCAGTTCACCCCGCTGACTAGCGAGAACTTACGCGATCACTTTTCGGCGACAGAATGAGACAAATCATGGTGGCTGCATGGCGTTTTATAAGCTTGCCATGGCCTATGACGTCAGTAACTTTTTTCTTTAATTAATATCTCCGAAAGTACAAAATAGTTTAACTTGAAATTTTTACAAGGGTTTCCTATGATCATGTTCTATCTGTTTTAATTTAATTTTACCTTCAAAAGTACTTCTATATGCTTAAAATTGAAGATCGTCACGTGACCAATTTGGCGGAATTTTTACGCGCTTCAACAACAATCAGCGACAATCTATCTTTTTAAATCTTAATTACTAGACAAATACTTAAGATTCTTACCAAAATCATTAAATGGGCGTAAAGCCTGAATTTAGGCTATCTACTGATACAAATTTCTCAATTTTATTCCCTTTAGTTAAAAAGTTCATTTTTTTCTCTTAATTAAAACTGCTAATTAAACTTTGCCAAATTAGTTAATTTTACTATCAAAATACTCGGGACAATGCTGACTATAGCCGGTGATAAAAGTTCAGCTGTAGCTTTTCTCAATTCAAAGGTATTTCAAATCTTAGATTTTTACTTTTCTAGTCGCGTGTCTCAAAATGCGAACAAACCGAAATATGTCTTAAAATAAATTTTTCACAATACAATGAATACACTTTAAAATGATTCTAATGATGAGTTTTCACTGTGGAAATGAATACAGGAAAATTCCTTCAAGTTGACAATCACTCTTCTCGAAATTTCTGAGTCCAATACAAACGACTTCAAAATCGGTTAATAAACTATGTTATTGCTGGGGATGACTAGTGGGAGTGCCTTTCATGAATTAAAGGGTACCTTACAACCCATTTTCTTATGTCGTCGATAACGCCTGGAGAGGTCAGGGGGAACGAAATAGAAGGGGATAAGCCGTGGTTGTATTGAAGGAACCATCCTACTATTCATCCGGATTGATTTCTGAAACACGTGGATAACAGAAATCTAGATACCGGAAGCAGATTCGAACCCGCGCGTTCCATGGTTTCCCCACATCACTCCAGGCGAATAGTCAGATGCTTCCTTCAAAAGGCCATGGCCGAATTCCTTCCCGTTCCTTGTCCACTGTCCCATCCCGCTTCTAATGACCTCGACGTAGACGCAATTTGTAACATACTTTGTCTTGAATAAGACAAAGCTAAAACACTCATCTTGAAGAAATACTTAGTTGCACAGCATTATACACAGACGGAAAAAAAAATCCCAACACCAAGAAAGACTTGTGTTAGATAAACGAAATTTGGTAGGCGTGTTTATACATCTGAAAGATGACATCGATTCAAATTTCGCGCTTCGCGCATAAGTGTGGCGCTAGTAGCGCTACTCAGAGCTTGCAAATCAGGTTTGCTTTAAATACGCGCTGTAAAGTTTGTGAACGTTATTTACCGCTGAGATTTGACATAGTGAATTGATGTTAGCCAAGAATGCCTTTAAGATGACGAAGAAGCCATTATCAACAGCTCACCGAGTTTGAACGAGGTCGTGTAATAGGGCTACGAGAAGGTGGATTTTCTTTTCGCGATATTGCAGAAAGACTTGGCCGGAATGTATCCACTGTGCATGATTGTTGGGTGCAGTGGTCAAGGGATGGTACTGCCTCAAGAAGACCGGGTTCCGGGAGGCCACGTGGCACTACTGAGAGGGAAGACCGCCGTATTCGGCGTACAGCTGTGGCGCATCGTACTGCGTCTGCGGCAGAAATTCGAGCTGCAGTTGGTACCACAGTGACACAACGAACTGTTAGAAATCGGTTACTTCAAGGACAGCTCCGAGCCAGGCGCCCTGTAGCGTGCATTCCACTGACTACAAGCCATCGCCGTTTGCGACTCCAGTGGTGTCAAGCCAGAGCTCATTGGAGGACGGAGTGGAGATCTGTTGTGTTTTCTGATGAAAGCAGGTTCTGCCTTGGTGCCAGTGATGGCCGAGTGTTGGTCAGAAGGAGGCCAGGGGAACGCCTGCAACCAAACTGTCTGCGGCCTAGACACACTGGACCTACACCTGGAGTCATGGTCTGGGGAGCAATTTCCTATGACAGCAGGAGCACTCTTGTGGTTATACCAAACACACTGACTGCAAATTTGTACGTCAGTCTGGTAATTCAACCTGTAGTGCTGCCATTCATGAACAGCATTCAAGGGGGAGTTTTTCAACAGGATAACGCTCGCCCTTATACCGCTGTTGTCTCGCAACGTGCTCTACAGAGTGTCGACATGTTACCTTGGCCTGCGAGATCACCAGATCTGTCTCCAATTGAACACGTATGGGATATCATTGGACGACAACTCCAGCATCATCCACAGCCAGCACTGACCGTCCCAGTATTGACAGCACAAGTACAACAAGCATGGAACTCCATACCACAAAGTGACATTCGAAACCTGTATGACACAATGCATTCACGTTTGCAGGCTTGCATTCAAAATTCTGGAGGTTACACCGGCTATTAATTTAACAGTATTTCACATTTGAAATGCATTTTCTTGAGCTTAAATTAACCTGTGATCTTGAAAATTTAATCAATTAAACATGTTAACTTGACAAATGCATTGTCCAAATTTCATTACTCTACAATAATTTTTTCTTGGTGTTGGGATTTTTTTTCCGTCTGTGTAATTACTGCAGTAGCACAAAAGTCGAATACGATAGATTTAAGCAGAAACAGCTTTATTTTTCTTATTTTCATAGCTTCCCGCAGCTTGACATATGCACAATCCTTTTCACGATTCATTTATTATGTTCGTTACTTCAAAAACGATATTTTAAATAATAGCATATTATAAATATCCTTATCCTCCTGTCGTTTTACAAGATTCAGAGTGAGTGAAGTTTATATCACATTTACAGCTCCAGACTAAGATGGCATGAGGGGATGAAGAAATTCAATCTAGTTCCTGCGTTTATCCATCATCTGTCTCTAAACGTATCCCTGCTTAAGACATCTTTTACTTAATTCCTCGAAAGCCTCAATTTGCTGAAGCCTGAGACCACTACAAACAAATAGGCAAATGAGTTAAAGTTTCGATTGATAGATTATTACCGAGCGTGGTGAGAGAGCTGTATCTCTCTCGCTTTGCATTCTTGCGGACGCGGTTTCGAATCTCCGTCCAGGCATCCAGATTCGGATTTTCCATGGTTTTGCCATACCACTGCAGTCGAATGCCCGGATGCTTCCTTAAATAGACTGTAACCAAATTCCGTCCTACCTTTAACGAGGTGTAAAGTCATAAGCAAAATAGTAATAATAATAATAAAATCTTTAAATGACAAGACATTTTCCTCAAAGTTCATACATAAGTCGAATTTTATATTTAGGATAGCGTTATTTTTTGTTTTGTTTTTTTTTTTCCCCTTGGTATTCCCTGCTTCGGAAATTCATTCTAATCCTTTTATTGAGTTTGAACGGTTCCACTGAACGAATTATCTATTAGTTGAAAGTAAAAGTTGAGTAACGAAACATGATACCCATAACAGGCTAATAAAAATATTGTCTGTTTTCTTTTTGAACTGTTAGTATTAAAGAACTCTATTAAAATGAAAGAATTATAAAGAAAGAGAATAAATTACTGAAATATAGTGAGAAATGCGGAAAAGAAAATGCAAACCATCATGTCTCCAAGACCGTAAAAGATCCTTGAAGATAATACTAGTATTGAGGCATCCTAACCAATTTTTCATTTTACTTGCTTTATAGTGAGGGGAGCCTGCACTGTTGATGGTAACCAGTCAGTCCGACTGGGACATCAATATTGCCAGTTTCTAAGTATTTCTTTCCTCTAGAATACACACCGCAGCCAAGACAATGCATTTCAAACACTTATCATATCCATCTATACATAAATTTAAACTTGAAAACACTAGGTAAAAGTGAATGAATTACAGCCTAATCTAAATTTCTCCAGATAGTTGCTATGGAAGATAAAATTAGTTGATAACTACATATGTTGACCTCAATTACACGAACTGTGACTTTTGAGTTGAAACGCGATGCCGTTACAACAGGATGAAAAATGCATTCCATCAAACTCAGCAACATGAAGATTCTCTGATTCGCCTCCATGAAAGCAGCGTACTTTCCGCTTCTTCATTGCGTTTGGTAACGCTTGTGATTAATTACGAGGAGTAATTCTGGCTGACGTGGAAATCCACTTAGGGAGCAGCAATTAGAATGATTACGGCTGCTCGGAGCATTGACAGTGACGACTCACGCACAACTACAGGCAAGCTCTCGCGCTCTCCTCTACGGGCCCTCACGAGCCAGTGCACGGCGTAATGGCGCCTCTCCAGCTGCCCACAATAGTCGAGAGTCTGGGACACCACTGCTGTGCCGTTCTCTGCTCTGGTGACACTAATTAAAACCAAGTGGCAAGCCGGCCACATTCGATGAATACGCAGCTGCACAACTGCCTCACGACCCAGGCTACGTGGTAACTACCGTTGTTTACTATACTCTGTGATCATCTGTCTCTGATACAAATAATTTGCAAGTAACATCAGTTCTGTGCAGTTAACAACAAAAACGGGGGAAAAAATTGTAAGTACGAGTCAGTACCCAACTATAGCTGTGGCCAGATTAATTGGCGAGTCAGTGTGAACGCGCTGTTGCCGTACTTGGGGACAATCTCGCGATGCGCTCTCTTTCTATCACCTGAAAATTGCAACGCTGTGCGGTCTGTGTTGCCTAGTCCAAGCGTCAACAGCTCGCTACCCACCCCAAAACCTTCCATCTCCCTTTCACAAAAAATGTGTGAACCTGAGAATCGGAATTAGAACGTGTCAGTATGATTGTGAACTTGCTCGGGAGAGGATATTTTGATTTTTAGCGATTTACGATTTTTACGTGCGATTTAAATAATTCCTTTTGGTTATTTATTAATTATAGTAATTTAGTGTAATAATTTTACCGAACAAAATGTGCAGTAACTTATAATTAGGGAAATTTAGCAAGAGAATCTTGCTACTAAAAATGGATACTTAGGAAGAGACTTATTCTCCTATTTCAGGTGTTCCCGAACTAACGACTCCCAACAATACGCAAGTCATCGACAGCAGAACCACCGCAGCTGAAGCAGACAACAGAGTAAATCTATCATTCACAATGTTTATAAATATTTCAAATTTCTTGTGGACAAGGATCGAGAAATTTTGTCTTCTACATGTACGCTAGTAGGAAAAGACTTGAAAAATATGGACGTACTTGATATTGATGAAATAAAAAACTGTAGTGATTTGTTACCGCAAAAAACAACCATATTGCGAAAAAATTGGGGAATGGACAGGGTATTTGCGCTGCAGCTTGTGTTGTCGGTTTGAGAACTGCCCAGCGCGTGTGTCGTGAGGGAAAATAACCTACGTTTTGTTTCTCGAAAGAAAAATATGAAACAATACAGCACTCTAACAAAGCTTAGCTACTTTGACTGTCCTTTGTCAGGAGGACAGTACACGAATTTTACGATAGTGATGAGTGGTAATATATAAACAGATAATTTTGTCGTTAATTATGCAAGTTTTTCGGTGCAGAGGATGACAAAATAAAATTTTGATTTCAGTTATAAATATACAAACTGAAAATAAAATGTAACACGTGGACTTTTAGCCACAAATAAAAGAAGAGTATTTCCATAAGTTTCCTTAGTCTGTTGAGAAAGTCTTTATTTTTCTGCGCAGACAATAGAATAATAAATAACAGGTCTTTTGAAACCTCCAATTATATTAAATGCATCTGCAATGCATAACTTTCTTAACCAAATGACATACATCAATATTTTATTACAGAATAGTGATCATAAAGTACTTAAAACACGTTACAAACCATTACTACAAGTAAAGAGGTGAATACAACTGTTACGCGCACGGCTTGTCAACGGCGCATTTGACGCCACCCGCCAATTAATCTGGCCACAGCTATAATTAGGATCTAATACAGTAATGATCTTCACAGATGAATGTGGAAGGTTTAGGCGGCAACCGCTTGATATAAATATCCAATCTCCAAGCATTTTCAGGTTGCATACTGCATTCATGTCTATGCCTCATCAGTGCTACGTCATGTTTCAATTAGATTACAATAAAATTTACGCTGTCCTTTCCCTTGTTGAATTACACCTCGCGAAAGGAATGGAGGAACAATGATTATTATTTTGCTTATGGCATTACGCCTCGTCGACGTCGTGGTCATTAGAGGCTGGAAAGACTGAGGGCAAGAAACGAGGAGGAATTCGGTCATGGCTTTTCAAGGAGTCACCTCGGCATTCGCTGTAGTGATTTTGGTAATCCATGAAAAACCAAAGCATCCGGGAGGACGCCGGTTCGAATCTTCGTCCGGGAATCCCGATTTGGGTTTTCCATGGTTTCCCCAAATCACTCCAGGCGAATGCAGGGATGCTTCCTTCAAAAGGTCATGGATGAATTCATTCCCGTTCCTTGTCCCTAGTCCCATTCCGCCTCTAATGACCTCAACGTCGACGAGGCGTAAAGTCATAAGTAAAATAAAAAGTGATAATATTCTTACCTAATTCTTACGTAACACAATTATATTCCGAAGGTTGCAAGTTCTTCCGAGTGAGAAGTTCAAGTTTAAGCAAGTTTGTGCAGCAGTTAGTACTATCCCTCACTACGTACTCGTATTCACATGGACCGGCATGGTTTAATAGCACTTGCTTATACACAACTTCACTCTATTATTCAGCGACTGTACTTCTGCGTGACTCGCATAACCATGGGTGGATCGATTAATCGAATTAATCCCCGAATATCGTCGATACATATACATACAACCACATCATAACAAATCACTCATTACTAGATGAAATAAAGGGCCGCCGTCCTGCTGTATTGTCATAGATGGACAGTTAATATGTGTGATGTAATTAAATTAAGAAGAAGAACAAGTATTGGTACTGTTTGTATGCAATATTTGTTTATTAAAAATTAACGATTATAATTATCTAAAGTAATTTGAAAGAATATTCCAGCATTTGCTTCGCCTGAGATGGCGTAAACTGGTTACCGAGACGCCACCCACGCAGACATTATGTTGCCTTGGAGGCCAATTACAGCAACTGAGAGAATACTTAGCCTATTGGTAAAAGGGAATGGAGAGAGAAGCCAACGATTCCATATGTATGACCGTTCCTGGAACTTGTGGGCTCATATTTGCTTCTCGTGCTGAATGAGTACGATAAGATCTCGGACACAGGCGCTTCATACACGCCACGGGCGGAACCTCAGCTGTGCGGTGTTGGCCTAATATGAACGACAAATAAACTCACGAAAACTTTCTGCCTAGCATCATTTATATCGTCTGACTTGTCAACGCCCGTAAAACATCAGTACCTGGGTGACCAACCTTCGTTCGGCGTCTTTCGTGTCTGTCCAATATACAAGCGATAGTATTATCAGATAGATTAGGTATGTAGACAATATATATTATAAAAGACTCTCTTAGCCCACAACCCGAAAGGTAGTTGGATCCAACCGAAGGTGGCATACTAAGCCATTGCATCAAAGATAGGACGACCAATTCGTTTCCTCTGGGACCTATATGGTTTAACGTGGAATCGAA
>CM061919.1:100281833-100310828 GCA_031002005.1 Vandiemenella viatica | reverse complement strand
TTAATTCAACGACTTTCATGACAAACTTCTACTACTAAAACATCCATGACAACCACTAGTCAACGAAAACAAAAAACATGATGCAGTCAGCGATATTCATTGCATAACTCTTTGCATTACATGTTAGCCAAATTAAACATCCCACCATATTATTTTTACTATCACTTACACTAGTTATTTTACAATTAATTAACTCTATGGTTGTTATCTCACAAACAGTTGCTGCAGAAGACTCTACAAAGTTAGTTTGTCAGGATGATATGGGAATGAGGGTATTTGTCTTTATTTCGCATCAGACGGACGCAGACTGTCTGCAACTGTTATTGCTTTATCTAATTTTTTATTTATTTCAAACCTCGACTGGTGCTATCTGCAGCAATGGCTATAGCAGCTGGATAGCGGAACATACACGTTGCTCATAACGGACAACGATCGACGTGCCGCATCAGCTGTACTGGGCACCTGTTACGCCGCCTCCCGCGTGGCAGGTGTTTGCTGGCAAACAGGGGCCGTGGGCCAGCCCGCTATGCAGCTGTGTTTGCTGTGCGCCGAGTGGTTACCCTAGAGACATGCGTGTAGGCTGTCCTGCACAACTGTGTAGGCTACCGCGACCGTAATAGACAGCAACTGGGGACCACCAAACACTGGTGGCTGTGCTCTGCGTAACTACACAAAGTTAGACGAAGTAACAGCTGTTTACAGCAGCCATGCCAAGTAGGAATTTTACAAGAAAGCGCATATAATAATTCTCACGGTTAAACAAAACTGTGCAGTGCCTTTTGCTTATCAAATATATCTGTATCTGTGGTTCGCTTAGTTCGGGTAATGGAGTTGCACAACCCTTGCGTCTAAGCCTTCTACGGATTCCACGAACAAAACAGAGACAGATGTTAGTTTTAGGCATTTTAACAATTATCTCCGTTTAAAAATATTGATGTGGATTCCAGAAGCCAATAAAATGCTTCAACAACGAACGCCATAGAGTTACATAAGCATTGTCTTTAATAGTCTATAGATGCTACTTGAGAACGAAAATTGTTATTCTGATAGTTCAAACTAAATACTCTAGTGCTTCCGCTGTAAAAAGTTACTGCTCAATTACCTACCTATATTTGTGTGATAATTGTAAGACATACGTGTAATACATGTGCTTCCTCTTCATGCTTTCTGCGTCTAACACAAACACAACTTTGAAGGAAGTACTATGCTGCAAAACAAAGAACAAGAATAAGAAAAGTTGTACTCTTGTTGGAGATAGCCGCCGCTCTTTTAGTAAATAAAAGCAAGGAAAGAGCAAAATCCCAGGAACGCACTACAGAGTCACGCAATGGAGGCCACAGACTTAACACAAGGCACCATAAAAGGAATATGCGTACTGCGGATTGTGAGACTGTTCAACATTTGTACAATTAACTATCACTTAAACCGCAGTTTTCGTAGATAAATAGCTGAAATAGTTATTTTAAATTATTTTTGTTCAAATTAGGAAATATATTGAATTTGCTTACTCCTAGACTGCTTAGAAAACCAGCACTACAGTGCTTCTTTTCTTCTCAGAAATTTTTCAAGCGTATGCTGATGTTTATCTGAAGTTAATTAGTTGGTTTGTGGTTTTAATTGAATTACTGGAAACTTCGCAGCGTATACTAAAGTCTGAAAAATGATTGTTTCAAAATATATACAAATTTCTTATATGTTTTTCTATTCGATGTTAATATAAATTAGGTGTTCAAGGCTAAAAATGAGGGTTCTCATTAATTTTGATTTTAGGGTGGAAGCTTTAGTCATTATTAAAATATATCAATTAAAAGAGAACCCATGAAAGAGAGGGTATTTTGTAAAATTTCCCTCCCACTGCGAGAAATCTCAGTGAGGAACAACATAACAGAAGATATTTATGAACGCGGAGTTCCAGGAAATGGTCTCTCCTAACCAAACCATTCGCCATCACGTTTTGAAAGCTCTATTGGAATTTGCCTTACGTTGTTACTAAATGTTTCCATTGTTATCCTGATCCAGGTTGCATTTCGACCTAGACACAAACTGAAATAAAGACCTCAGCAATATGGCGTCAGGAAAGCAAACGTAATGTTAACAGTTTACGTTATGCTTCGTAATATTATTTTTTAACCTGGTCCAGACCGCTTAGATAATTTGGAGCTACTTTCATTCGCATGAAGTAATATATTCGGTAACATAACACTCATCAAAACAACTTTAATTACTCATGTTGTAACATCATTCTGAGAAAGTCTAAATGCCGATACAATCAAAACTTCCGCTAAAATTGTTACTGGAATATAATAATAACGAATAAAAATAAATTAATATCAATTAATTTGTTAATTAAAACACAATAACTAATTCTCTTTTAGTGTTTTTTCAATTGATTACTTTACAGAAGCATAATAGAACTGTTATTAAATAACGCTCATTATGTCGACTAACATCTCTGGCCGTTGTAGCACGCCAACTAAAGGCGGGAGAGTGACGTAATCGTAGCGGACACGGTTACGCGACAACCAAGCTTAGCCTTTTATTGGTATAGTTGAAGCCATGGATTTATCGAGTGTGTCTTTGCTAGTGGGACTTCTTTGACGCCTTTGCCATCACCATCGAGACTAGTAATTCGTGTCTTTTGTAATCAATGCTCATTACTTGCTGCAATTGAATTTAAAGTTACTTTTTACGCCATAGTGTTGAAATAACATCGACACAACGTTGAATCTCTAAAAAAGCATTTAAACCTATTACTGTTGGCAAAGTAATGCAGATTGTTGCACTAGATCTCACTTCGGACAGAATTTTAAGTGTCAATGGACACTTGTTGCACGAACATCGAATACACCGCAACCGTTCACTGTGGCGATATAAATTTAATAGCGTTCCTGAAATTGCTCCATGGCAATTAGCTCTCAAGGAAAGTAGAAATGGTAGGTGGGCCGACTTTTTTCATGGTGTCAGATATATTATCACATGAGTACTAAACCAACGGATTTTGAATCTATCTTCCAATTACTTCGTTCGTAACTGAAAAAATTTAATAAACTAGTGCAAGCCAGTGCCGTTTTGTGTATCGTCACAGGCTTAGAATAGTTCCAGTGTTTAGGGTAAAAGATTATGGCAGTTTTGCCTGATCTGACCAAATACTAACTTGACCTATGTGTCACCCTTGGAGGCAAAAATTCACTTGAGCTTGAAAAATGGACAGGTACGATCGCGCTATCGTATAATTGTTTCAAAGGTCGTAGACTCGAACATGCTGAAATACAAACTTGATTTGTATTTGACCCTTAAAGTTCTGAAAATTTTGAAGAATTCCTCTTTGCTTCTAAAGCATCACGATGTGTTTTTATTGAGGCTGGGCATTCATAATCTAATCTTTGGCCAGAGATCGTAATACAGATACCAGATTATTAAACAGTTGACCAACTCCGAAGAAATGAATTGCCAGAATACTCGATTCGGTATCATGTTTGGTCTGATGTTCACTTTAAACAACCTAATAACTCACACACAGCGAACATAAACTAAGACCATTAACGAAAGTGGTCACTAAAATATGTAAAAAGTAAACAAAAGGTACTGTATCATCTTTGGTTAAGCAACAACATTATAGGAAACTTTTAACTAAATTGAAATTTAGCCTAGTCCGGAATAACAATTAACATTCGTGGTTTCAGCAGAGACGATAAGTAATTTAAGTTTTTAAAAGTTTTTTCATGTTGCTTTCATTAACAACATGCTACTAAAAAACAGTTCCACGTCGGGTTTTTTTTTTTTTTAGGCGTAAAGTTTATCGATATTTTTGTAACTATGAAATAATAAGAAAATCAAACTTAATTAATGTATTATGGCAATTAATTTGGTAACAGTTACTTAGCTATTAAATTGTGGATTTAACTTCGATTTTTTCCCCACTGATATCATTGCTCAGCTATTAAATTGTAGATATAACTTCGAATTTTTTCCAATAATATCTCTGGTAGCTGTCAATTTGCGAAAGGTGACACGTGACACCGTTCTCCAGCCGATAACTATCGTGGTGAGTGAGTGAGCTTAGGAAATGATATATTAAATACTTATCTAAAACATCTGCAATAATATTACTGAAATTAAGAATTTTATTTAAATACTGTACGCCGATGTTTAATCGTCAACCGTACATGATAAATTACTCTTCACACCAGAACGTCGAGCAGCTTCTCGTTGCCTCTCCTTTGTAGTAGAAGTGCAAGATAATCACGGACTACCCATTAATCACGCGCAAGAACACTCAAAGTTTATAGCGCCTCTGACGTCTTATAGTCTGCAAGTGACGTAAAAACATATTGATTAGAGATAGACCTAATGTTTCCAGGTATAGTGAATACCATTTAAAAATGTTTTTGGTTTTGATAATATTAACTCACTTTTTTGTTTGCAAAAGTTTATTAATATACATAGTGCCATGGTGAAAGCAAAAAACAAAAGAATGAACGTGATCCTAACTCTACCTCAAGATGAGGAAAATTACGATTGCAGAAACTCAATAGTTAATCTCAGGTGCCGTTAGCAAACCATTTATACTCAGCTGTTATTTGAAATAATTTTATCCGACAGTGGAAAGGGAATAATAAATTTCAAGTTTAGCCAAAATGTTAACATGAAAAACCTGTAGTTTTTTCGGATATTTAAACATTATAATCTGATTAAAAAGTTGTTTATTTGACAGGAAGATACCAAATTACTGCCTAGTGATTTAAAGCTTTCTACGTTTTCGTAACTTTTCTTGAAAAAATAATGCCAGTCTTCTTTAGCCGAAATTAAGGATAAATAATATGTGTAAATACTACATAACTTTGTACGGGAAGAAAGGAAACTATATACTAATTACATTCTGCTCTATCATAATAGATATTTCGACACTGATTAAAACTTAAGAAAGTTGTATGAAATAATATAAGTAACATCAAATATGCGGCATATAATTTAGAAGCAACACCATTAGTTTACAGTTTACGATTTATAGTAAATAAAGCTATGGAATTAAGCAGAATATGTAATTCGTTTATATGCAGAAATGCTCCATTTACCTCGTCAGAATACTTATATTGATTTAATGTTTGTGTTAGTACAGTCATTGACTGGCGATTAAAGGCGCGAAAGAAGTGTCATGAAAATTAACTTAGGCTCAAATATTGACCATTACAAATAAATAATAGAAAGAGAGTCACTTACTGAACAGAAGTTTACTATTTGGAGTTTTACGTTTGAATGAAACCTTTAAATTCTCTTCAATTACGAGATATTCATGTTTTTCTATGCATTTTATTTTAAATTTTGGGGTGTAAAGGGAAAGAGGGGGTGGTTTTGGGGTGGAAAAGAGGAGAGGGATTGTGTGTTTGTAAAACTAATGTCTATACTATTTTTCTATTTTTTTTAAAAAAAGTATAGGTGTGCAAAGTTCTATCAAAATCTGGTAAGAAGTGTGGGTTTGTGTAAAAATTAAGGGAATGGGGTGGGAAGGGGGAGAGGGGTTGTGTTTTGGAAACCATATTTAGTCAGTACTTTTTTGTTTGTTTTGAGGTATATGTGTGCAAATTTCCATCAAAATCGGATAAAATCTGTGGTTTTTTTGTTGAAATTATGGTTTGTTATGGGGAAGATGGGATAGTTTATTCAAAATTTTATTTCTTAGGAACCATCTCCCACACGCTCTCGACAACTCACCAAAGTTTCACCGTAATCGGATGAACGGTTTAGGAGCGCATAGAGGATATACAAACATAAGGACATTGATTTCTCGTATAAGATTAAATTGTGGATTTCAGTATTTTCCATGCAATTTTTCCATTTTTTCTCACCGTTTAAAACCTTCCCTGAACTTCCACAAATATTTCAAGATCAAAATTAGTCAAATCGGTCCAGCCATTCCCGAGTTTTAGCGAGACAAACGAAGAGCAATTCATTTTTATATATAAAGATGCATTCTGAAAGGCAGCAATTTTTCATACTGCTTTAATAGATCTGCGGATTGTTTTAAACTGATTGGAAGCCAATTTTGTTCCGCCGAGGCGCTGATCCGGGAGAAAAACCGGCAGTTGGATCTCGGCCCAGGACTAGAGGAGAAGATAACTGGAAATAACCCAAACAGGCGAACTTACCGTTTTCGTGTACGGAAACTCTGTTTGATGATAATCTTGTATACTGATTAAGTAATAAATTAAAGAAATTGGTATAATAATCTCCACAAGATTTATTTAAGAATGAATGGCAGAGTTTATTTACAGAATTAATTCCTTATATTAATTCTCAGGCTTCCGCAGACGTCTTTGTCAATAACAACTGGATTTTGCGGGTATGCCGCGTTATTTATTTGGCAGCCTAAGCTTTCGGCTGTCATTCTGCAGTCTTTGTGAGAGATATTATTTACGTTTATCCGGCAACGAGCACCAATCGCTGCAATCGTTGAAATTATTTAAAATTCCTGCTGCCTACTTCACAGTAGCCTCCTGGCGCATAGTCCTCGTATCCGTCACTATAAACAAAACAATAATGGCAAATCCGCGGTAGTTCGCCATGCCGGTAACGGGCACAAAATAAAATTTGAATACATGAGGCTGCTGCGGAGAGAATATCAACGGTGGCCTCGATGGATGAAGGCGGCAGCAGAAATTTTACAGAATACAAGAATTTCAACGATGGCAGGGGCCTTGTATTCTGCGATGCTCGTTGCTGCGCAAATATATGTAATATTGCTGACGAAGGTTGCAGAATGGCAGCCGAAAGCTCAGATCGGCAAATAGATAACGCGACATTCTCGCAAAAGCCAGTTGTTAGTTGTTTATATAAACATTCGATTATAGCTCCATTATGGTTCAGTTGTTACCTAAATGTTGAACTTTGTAAAGCCTTTTTACACAAATCCAGTCGAAACTAAAATACTCAAGATGTTAATCACTATTACGTAATGGAGCTCTATCTTTATTACAGTGACAGTATTTTTCACTGGATCATTCTTATTCTTCTATCCAGAGAAATAAGATAGAATGATATTAGTTGATTATTTATCAGTCAGGTGTGAAGGCACTTAACGTTTTATATCACTGTCTATTTGGCGTGCCAGGAATAAGTTGAAAATGAAAATAACCTAAGCGTTACATGTTAAGCAACTGATAAAGTCAAATGGCTGATATATCACCGTTATATATCTTAACGTTCATTCAGTATGGCCTAGTATGCGATGACAGAGAATAGTTACAACATTCCAGAACATGTGTTACGATCAAAGATAATGAGATCAGAGAATCGTAACCAAGTTAATGGTCCTTTAGCAAGCCGCGTACAGTGCCGAATCAGCAGAGAATAAAATGTTGAAAAGAAATTATAGATCTACTAGCTCGTACGCGTGGATTAAGAATTTTTTTGGCAGAATTAAATATAGAAAGTTGTTGATAACGAAGGATTGGTCCCAAACAATATCGAGTCGGAATAATATGACAGGAAAGCTATCACTATATCATTGTACCGTCGAACCTGTCTCTTGACGAGAATCAATTTCCAACATATTTCTGTCATTATTCGATAAGTTCTCAAAATTTCGTGACTACAACTGTTAATCATACTGGAAAAAATATCCTGTGCCTTTTTTACAGATTTCCTTATAAAATTCCATCACAACGATATAGCCGTTTAGTCGTCAAAACGTAACAAAAAGACAGAGACTTACTTCCGTATTTATAATAATATTACCGTGGTTCACACTCACACACTGACTGCGAACAACACCTGAGGGATCATTATAACGTAAAAAAGTGTACACCTACAACATTGTAAGACTACCTACGATTTGCCTCGCATTGCACCCCTAACTTTCTAATATCTACAGTTTAACATTCAATCCGAATAACCCACGGCCCATGTCTGACTCTTACGATGAAAAACAATTTTTTAAAATCTTAGCCTCCACGGAGAATTGAACCGGAGACCACGACGTTCGCAAATAAGCGCTTTAACCAGTGAGCTGCCAGTCCACTACACGCAAACACGGTACGGAGACATCCATATCCAACGTGTCTGTCTATAGCCGTATTTCGAAGTTATGAGACAACATGTGTTATTTATACAGATAATTTTTCAATCAAATGTAGACAGTATTTTTCTCCTTGTTTCAAAGGATAAGTGTGCAAAGTTTCATCGAGATCGGATGAAAACTGTGGATTTGTATGAAGCCAAACAAACTAACAAACTAACAAACAAACAAACATTCATCTTTATATATAAAGATGTGTGTATACTTTTACGATAAGGTTACTGTGAAAACATTGTTTATAATTTTTGGAAGTTAGTAATTGTAGGTATAGTACATTGTAATGAATTGAGCCAGTTAAACGCTTGAAACTTGTTTATTCAGTTAGCTAAAAATGTGGCTTTAGATTGAAAATTTACTGTAAATTTATGGTACAATATACGTCGCTGATAACAATGAGAACGTTATTATAGTGAAATCTCTATACGAGTTGCGAAGCGAGGAGATGTTTTCATGAGCTGTTTTGATAGTTCCTCTCTGTTGGTCCTCAGACTGACAAATGAGCCACGGGCCCACTCAACATCGATCTCAAGCTACGGCTCGATACGCCTTGCAATTGGATTGCATCTCCTCCCTGGCCGAACATGAATAGCGCACCTTAATGAAAATACGACGCCGTTATTATTTTTGTCTCTCACTTGTTTTCTCCGTTTCGCTTTTACGATACCTTTTATCACAATTTGCCGATTCAGAACATTGTTACACCACTCGGCGTACTATAAGTGGTACTGTAAATCGTTTATCAGCCCAGTTTATTTCTTTATAGTACATGGACTACAGTCTGGTAACAGTTCTGCAGTCGTGGAACACTTAAATTGTTTTAAAATATAATTTAATTTAAATACCAAGATGCAATCTCCATTTTTAATTCTGTCAGTATGCCAATATACATTCATGGCTCTTGGCAATTCACGCTTTGCACTCTCCTATCACTCGCTTCAATCGCTTTCTGTTTTCCAGATACTTCCAACCCAGCTCCTTTATCGTAAGATTTACTATCGTATTATGCCCTTCTTTGCACCCTCTCCTATTCTTATTTTTGATACGATTTACGTAGATTACACACGTCTTTACCGAACTAAACTAATGGTCTGACACATTTCGTCTCGTTTTCCAATTCAGCCTCATCCTTGGTACATGCCTAATCACCATCCCGCCTCTCCAAACCACTCGCCTAATGAGTCATGTCCAGATCAGTTAGATATCAAAAGTTATGTTAAGATATTTACCTTTTATGCCTTAAACAAGCAGATCCATAGTTTATCCAAAAGCGAATAGAAGACAGAAAATTTCACATTTGTATTTATGTAAATTTGCGTACAAGGCCGATTTTTCGAGAAGATTTCCGATTATGATGCACAGTTTCCCATCAACCCCCTGTGATGATTTTATGGGGTTGGTTTTCTGTTATCTTCCACAGCAAGGTAAGTGCATTACTGCACTTGTTAAATATTGTGATGCGTCTATGTGTAAAGTGTACTGTGGTGCGGTGACTATGAAGGTGAAACTCAATAACTGCCTATTCAGGGCCTCTCTCATCAGCAATTAAGATAATCATATGTGAGGCGCTAGCTTTTCAACCGCAGGGTCCTCCATTCGAATTCCACCCCAGCGTACTTTCGATGTCCTACACCACTAGCAAAGCTTTTCTTTGATCGTGTGAATAATGCAGATGCGCCGTAGTTAGGACTTCACTTAAATCTGTAGGTCTCCTTTAGTTGGTAGGATACACGGGTTGGTTAGGATAGCTACGAGACAGGCTAAGAGTGTGGTGAATTCTAGCTTTGTAAAATTGCGATTCGGGTTTAGCGCTGCCCGTTTCTTGCTCGTTATGCCACCGTTTCGGTCCCAAAATGCCAGAAAATATAAATAGTCCATCCAGTCTACCGGAAAATGAAGTGGATCCATTAATTTCAAACAACTTTGAGAAAGACCCCAGGTTTGGACCAAAACGTTGGAATCATCAGCAAGAAACATACAATGCTAAACCCGAAAAGAAAAATACGTGCATTTCACAAAATGATTACGAAATGCATGGACTTTTAAATCATTGTTATGTTCCTAGGCAGTCGAGTTTCAAGTCTCCAAGCCACAAATACCATTTCTTTCTTTAAGAGAAAAAAGTTACATTAACACAGTGAGAAAAATCTGAAAGGAAAGTAATAGGACAGGGGAAGCAGAGTTGAGGAAAGAGTGAGAAGAAATTACTGAATTTCAAAATAGACCACGATATTTTAACTACAAGAAAGCAATGATTATATTACACAAGATGTTTTAATGACAGATAATTAGGGCAAACATAGTCCAATTTAGACGAAAAAAATACAGAGCAAAACTAATTGTAATGTATAATTGTTGTACATACATTTATTTTATTTTGGGCTTTACGGCTTGTTGGCGTCGAGTTCATTAGAGTCGGAAAGGAATTCTGCCATGGTGTCTACATGCTAAAATTCCTACGTTCGCTCCGAGTTATTTTGGTAAACTAGGTAAAACAAGTGTGATCTTACTTCGTATCGAACCGACATCCTGCCGTATTAGACATGATAAGAAGAAATTCACTGTGTATGATGAAGAGACTGCGTGCAACACAGAATACAAAAAGTATAAATAGCCGTCGAATAATCAGAACATTTGATACTGATACTAATTGCCGAAAATCTGAGCTCCCCTGATACAAAGTAGTAGAGGCACTTTGTAACGCTTATCAAGCGTATCTGGTTACGGGAGTGACGCACGTGTCTCGTTGGGTGTGAAGATAGTGTGCTGCAAGTTATGTGTAAAACATAGAAGCCAATTAACAAAAATTCATTCAATTTCCTGTTTCACACCATACACATTCTAACCTTTTTAATAAAAGTACAAATAGCATATTCTGTAAAAAAAAAAAAAAAAAAAAAAAAAAAAAAAAAAAAAAAAAAAAAAAAAAAAAAAAAAATCTATTTTTTTTATTACACTTTCTTAGATAAACAGGATTCAACTCCAACTAAATTCTTAATTATCAGCAAGTACTATATTAACCAGATTGGTTATAAAAAGCTAAAGATAGACATTTCTCCTAATCATCTGAAATATACCGTCTCAATTAGGATATAAATGATGGAAAAAAATATGAGTTTTAACATTATCACTTACCCCAAATAATTTTGTTGTTAATTTACTATTAATATTTAATTATGTAACATTTGTTAGATATAGGTATCCTAAAGAATTGTACTAATGTTTGAAACTTGAATTGTAATAATATTAGGTTTCCACAGTCTGAAGTTAGCTTAGTAACTGAGGCAACTTAGTGTTGTTATCTAAGTTGTGTAACATTCCTTGAAGCTGGGCAACACAGCTGTGCGACAATGACTGTTGTTTGAGGCGCCGGTATTGTAGGACGGCTGGACGCGAGCAGTTTGTGTGTAGTGCCGCTTGGAGAAGGTTGTATACATTTCATAAAATAGCTTGTGAAATGTATGGTAAACTTGTGTCAGTATAGCATAACTGTCTTAGAACTGATATCAATGAGTGTCGATTGTTACATTCAATAATATTTCTACAAGCACAATGAACTTTTCATTTCTTGACTATTTCAAAATACCTCTCAAGTTGTTTATCCAGCTAACGGCTTGCATGTGTTGAAAGAGGATAATTTGGACCGATCTCCTCTGAAAAAACACTTCCAACTTCGGACCGATTAAACATGGGTACCACTTCAGGATCTGCTCACTGAATCACTAGTATAATACAGAGAAAACCCTTCATGGTTAAGATAAGGCGTTTTTAAAATGTTATCAGCTCATTAGATGCCGGTAAGGCGCTTTTAAAGCATCACAATTCTTTTAGGTGTAAACGAAGGATTTCCTGGCGTGTTAATTAAATGTAACCTTCATGGGTTCACTGCCGGATCATATGTAAATACGAGCTTTCGACGATGTGTTTTGACGTCTTGCTCAGATCCTGTGCGAACACTGTATCAAGTAGAACCGCAATGCTGCTTCCTGATGCCGACGCAGTTGAACAGGATCACTGTCATCCTCCTCTCCTCGCGAGAGAGAGAGAGAGAGCCATTCACTGCCATTATTCTTGGCAGTCTATTATGGAGTTCTTGTCTTTCGACACTTTCTCCTTATTCAATCGATGGGACATTGCGTCACTTTAGGCTTGTCGTTGTGGTTGGCGTGTTTTGTTTAAGTTTGGTTTGGCTTTTTACTGTTGCATAAGCAGTGCTAGTGGTCTTAAGTGTCGGCCGGCGGGAACTTCGTACCGACCGAGCACTCTAACCAACGGGTTGGAGCTCGTCTCAGCTTTCCGGTAAAACGCCGTGGCCAGCGCCCGGAAGTGGTCTTTGATGGTTGGAATGCCTGCCACCTCGTGCAACGCCGCAGTCGGGAAGGTGTAGGGCGCGCTTCAGCGCCCTGTTTTGTATAACTTGTAACCGGTTGAAGTGTTTGTCCGCCGCATACCCCCACACTGGGCAGGCATACTCGAGGAGTGGCCTGACCAGTGTAAGGTAAATCTTCAATACCAGAGTAGGTGGTAGCGCACTGGTCCTGTTCAGCAGGGGGTAAAGATCATGTAGTCTTCCGCTGGCCCTCCTGCGTACGTCATTTATATGTGGTTGCCAAGTGAGCTTGGAGTCGAGTGTGACCCCAAGGTATTTTAAGGTCGTCTTCCAAGGGATGTCTACTCCGTGGAGGTTCAGCACTGGTTTCGCATGGTTCGTGAAGCGTATTAACGGCGGCCCTCATAGCGGACGCGATATTGAGCCACGCTCAGTGTGACCGAGGCGGAAGAGAGCATCAAAAGTTTTTGTGCTGGGAATCTTTTATCTAACTACTTTATAAATCAGCGATTTTATTATTATTTTTTTCAATTAAGTTTTTAGTACTCGTTGCCATCCGGTTAGACGCTAGGAAAGGGAATGTTAAAAGAGAAAAAGACGGAAATGGCCGAAAAAAAACTGAAATAGAAAGTTTGTCTAGAATAGAACAAACGCCTCTTGAAACTAATAATCACTGCTAGTGATGAAACATGCTGAACTCATTTTTAATAGATGTTGAAATAAATTTTAAATAGATATGTGATATTTTTTGTAATTAAGAACAGGCTCTGTAGTGAAATCAGTTTCACTTATATCATAAAACAAGTCTAAATTGCAGTTGCGGGATTTAGAGAGATAAGGAAATGCTGCTTAAATTGTCAGATTAGCTAACTCAGCTGGGCTGCTTGTTAGTTATAAGGAGATCTTAACACGTTCAGTGCTGAGGATGTCTTCGGCCGTCCGCTGGGGAGCATCCCAGTAACGGTGGATGGTTATGGGATTGTATAGAAGGTTGGTGATTCCGGTACCTGGCATACGAGCTCGCCCTTTCTCTCAGTCATTCATTAAAGTCTTACCTTTCACCGAGTGAAGAACGTTTTCAAATCGGACAACTAGTGCTTTTTTAAATAATTTTTCAACCTTGGTGTTTTTTTCAAGTGCAAAATACTTGGATCAAAAAGTAAGGTGAAATTGTCATTTAAAACTTCCGGGCATTATGGAGGCAGGTAAATTTTTTTCCTGTGTTGGTAGGGGTGTCTGTAACATTTGACAAGCGTCGGTTTGTCAAAGGGTTTAATTTTCTCTGAGTTACACGTGCTTTTGTACACAACCAAAAGTGAATTTTTCGATTTTTACAATGGGTGATTTTGTTGAGGAAAGAACTTGCATCAAATCTTATTTTCGGAACGAATATTCTTGTTCGGACACGTTGAAAATGTTGCGGAAGGCCTTTGGTGGTCAAACAATGGCGTTTACAAGTGGTACAACGAGTTCAAAGCGGGCCGAGAACGTGTTGAAGACGAACCGCGCTCTGGAAGACCATCAACGTCTACCGACGAGGGCCACGTCCAAAAAATCAGAGAATTTGTGCTTGAAAATCGTCGATTGACAATTAGAGAACTCGCTGATAGTGTTGGAATATCATTTGGCTCAGTCCAAACCATTTTGAAGAATGTTTTGTGTCTCAAACGTGTCAAGTCTCGATTGGTGCCAAAATCGCTCAATTTTTTGGAAAAAAAGCATCGTGTTAATGTGTGTGAAACTTTGCTGTCTGACTATCAGGACCACTTGAAATGCATCATTACTGGAGACGTGACTTGGATTTACACATACGACCCTGAAACCATCGACCAATCCAGCGAATATCGTGCAAAAGGTGAAGCAAGATCGAAAAGACCATAGCAAAGTCAATCGCAAATCAAGGTCATGTTGATAGTTTTCTTTGATTATCGTGGTGTGGTGCACTATGAATTTCTTCCGCCGGGCCAAACTATCAACAAAGAATATTATTTGAGCGTTATGCGTCGTTTTCGTGAAGCTATTCGTCTGAAACGGCCGGAATTATGGGCGAACAACTCTTGGTTCCTTCATCACGATAATGCATTGATTCTTCGCGACTTTTTTTTGCCAAAAATTCAACTCATATCGTTCCGCAACCACCGTATTTGCCTGATTTGGCTCCGTGCGACTTGTGGCTATTCAGCAAACTCAAAAGGCCAATGCGAGGACGCCGTTTTGACACGACTGAAGAGATAAAAACAAAATTGAAGATGGTCTTGAAGGCTATACAGGAAAAAGACTATTCCGACTGTTTCTAGGACTGGAAAAAGCGTTGGAAAAAGTGCGTTTTATCGGACGGGGATTACTTTGAAGGGGATGAAATTGATTTGGAAGAATAAATAAAGAATTTACATTTTATAAACAATTTCTCCTTACTTTTTGATCGGCGGGTTATTATTCTGTTGATTAATTTCTCCCATCTACTTGATAATTAGAAGAATTTTAAGGTAAGTCTTATTTAGATTATTTACTTTGTAATATGTAATTTGGCATTTGGTGTAAAATTCGGAATAAATTTTATTTATTTTTTATTAAATCTTGAACTTAAATTATTATGTTTCGCAATTCCATTCTAGATTAACTTTTCTTTTTATAATAATGAATGTTTAAAATATATTTGATGACAGTGGTTTTTTTTTTGTTATTTTTAATTAAATATACTTTTTTACAAATTTAGTTGAAATATTTGTGAGCTCTTACCTCGAGAAAATTACGTACAACTTTCATTCTTTTTTAAATCAAATTTATTTGAGGGTTTAGTTCGCAGTTTGTTGAAAAATTGTTTTCTTAGAGCAATTTTCAAAAACAAATATAATTTACTGTAGATAAGATAATACCGATTTATTTTTTCCCTAAACTCTTATTTATTATATTTAATTAGCCTAATTGTATTTTTTCAATTAAAAGTAAAATAAACAGCATAAAAAGGCAGAAAATTAAAATTATTTGCCGTCTCAGGTAAGATGATCAATAGGGTGATGGCTGACATCTAGAGACGTCCGCGTTATTGGGGATTGCATTCAGAGTTAGTCACTGACAGGACACTTCATATTGCCGGTAGCGTTCAATGTGTTAAGTGGCATTCGTTAGCGTGAGCGAGATACAGACTGAAGTGTTACCGGAGGTTTACAGTCAGAACAAGAAATACCTATCCGGGCAGGTCATCGGTGTGCTCCGAGACAGATAGCTTCAATCGATCTGCTAATAAATATTCTTTCTTGTCAAGTAGGTTCGCACTGCTGTACAGATGGATCCTGTTCTTACCGAATCCCTGTGCAATGCACTAATGATACGTTATCACACTTCACCAATATTAACTACAAATCAGCCATGTTTAATTGAATTCACATGTAAGCGACACGGTTTATATAGTTACAACTGTAGAAACTTCCGAAGAATTTTTGCAGTCACAAACTGATGATTCTGAGTGCAGCCATCCCGTTTTTCGGTTTCCGTGGATTCTATTCCAATGTCGGAATGATTCCTAGTCTGTAACAGTGAAAGAAGAGATGTAAAGTGCTAACAAACGGAAAAGGAAACCAGCCACCTTTAACTGCAAGGGATTTCACAACCAGTTAATGTTTGATAATTAACGTTTCTGCATACATCATTTTAAAGAGATATTGGTGTATTTTTCCGCACTGACTCACTACTGCAAATTATTCCTGTGTTGTAAATATTATTTTATATCTTATTCGGTAAGGTCAAAACGAATACTTCCGTCAAAAATGCATTCAGGAGGATTGAAAATTAGTCTGATTTAAGTATCTACTAAATCATGTATACCTCATAGCCGTTAGCGCTCTGTTACCATTCACATTAGGATAGAATCTTAGCTGCTCATCAAGTACGTACTGGCCTTCCCCTATCCAAATTCCCCAACGTAATAACACGGTTGTGTCAAATTTTTTCTGAAAAATAACATCTTAATTATTAATACATAAAACACAAGCGAGAAGAACTTATGATCAAGACAGAAGATACTACTGCGGGTCATCTAGAGTTACACCGCAATAAACGTCAACAACAAACCCAAACACACCCCATTGCTACCCTGTCATTACTGTCGGTTAAATAGGAATTTTACAACAGGAATTAGATAGACAGAAGTGGAAAAAGAAGGATGATGGAAGAACAGAAGAAGGTGGAGAGAATCGCGTTGCTTGCAGACCAGACCATAGGCCGACCGCTGTCCAGAATGCAGCTATTAATGAGAAATTTTAATTTGCAAAGTGAAAAAGAGAAATTGACACCTTACGTAAAGGAGTCATCATTTAATGCTGTAAAACGGATGCCATTCCATTTGCAAATTCAAGAGCAGTACTTCATATTTTCAGGCACCCCTTGTATTTTTGAGAATATGAATGGAGGAGGATATCAACTCCTGTGATGCAGAGACTCTCTCCTTCGCACAGTGGGGACTGATCTGCATACCCCTGTTGCATATGCAAAGTGGATAACGCGAAGTTCTCGAGCTCCTCTGCGTAACCCTCCCTACCTTACGCTCCGAGCGCCAAATATAACCCTGTTCAACGAAGGTAATTAAATCTAGACCCTCCTTCGATGTTTAAGCAGATACAAACATATTAGAGTAACATACATTTATTAGAAATATGCAGGAATGATAAGATTCGTTAACCCTTTACGACCTGAAGAATTTTTAAAATGTTATCTCATTTCCCAATGGTTTTTGTAATTTGTTTGGCGTTAAATGTTACTAGAAAAATAATAAAAAAATTCTCAAGTTCAAAATTTTGGGTGGGGGCACCCTCATGATCGTGAGGGTCAGGTAAATATTAACACATAATACTTTAGAGTGCACAAAACTTATTGTGCTTTCATAAATGTACATTATTTAATTTTTAAGTCCAACTTTTGTTGTAGTTGTTTTAAATGGATATTTGACTTCTTGGTTTTTAATTGTGAGAAATATGAAAGTCCTTAAATCATGTCTTGTCCTTCGATAGACACTATTATACATTTCTTTTTCGAACCGCATTTTGCTGCAACTTTTGCATGGCTCGTATCTGCAAGTACTGTGGTGCTGGAATATCGTCAGCGCTTGGAAAAAGTTCATATCTATCATAATGCTTATCACTCCAATGAAGCTTAACAGTTGCATTAAATAATTTACACCTTTTGAACACAGGAAATTCATTTTCACCTTGTCCAGTCTCACTATAAATTAATACTCTCTATCTACAGGAGGAACTGCAGGCACTCCTTCTGCTGTGGAAACATATAATAATATCAAATAACATTTGCATAGATATAAAATAATTTGGTATTGCAAATTATCCCTTATTATTATTTGAACTATAGTAGATCTTTATGTTCTTTTCTTGGAATATTGTTCCCTTTGATGCTTCTCATGTATTGGTTAAATGCAATTACCACAGCGAGGTCCACAAAGTGCAAATTACTTTCCATGTCCATTTTTTACTTCTCAACCGAGCTCTATAGCACTCCATCTGCTGGTCAGAAACATCAACTCCACCTATGTTTAGGTTGTATTTGCGGACCACAGAAGGTCAATGAAGACTGCAGCAATGCCTAACCCCCACGATTGTGATGGTGGAGACACTTTGAAGCACCACAGACGCAATAATCACACAAAATAGATATTTCGGTAATACACAGATACTGATGTCCAGATACAAATTGAATCTAAGCACTTTTTCAGAATTATACATTTATACATCTGCTACAGATAAAACGAAGCCACAACATCTCACAAAATGACACTGGAAGACAAAAGAGCCTAACAACATCGCAGAGTAGACGAAGCTGCGATCTAGTGGCGTCCTGCGGTACAAAATGATCTAGAGTAACCCTCGCGATCGTACGTTTCCGGCTGCAACTACATTCAACCCCCAGGAAAATAAAAGTATAAGGTCAGTACCTTTCCCTCACGATCGTGAGGGTTGGGGCGTAAAGGGTTAATACGTCTCGTACAGAAACACACATTGTTACCTTCCTGCTCAATGGCTGATTGAATATTGACTCTATATTAAGCAATATAGTATTTCTGCTTTTAGTATACCTTCTTCTGACAAATACAGGCCTATACCGATGAATAAATATTAGTGAATACAAGCTCTTATCGATTGCTGACACGGAATAGTCAGTAACGCTAAAAACATTGTTGGTTTAAAATTTAGATTAAAAGTGTCCGCAGTCGGCCTGGATCCAGATAATAAACCTGCCACACGTGAGAGTAGCTTTGCTAGCGACAGCTTGAGGGGATAGCCATAGAGTCTGAAAATTCCCTTGGAAAAAACTATCTATAATTCTCAGCGACAAACGATTCAAACAGTTGCATTGTATTTCCCAATTGCTGTTTTTAGTCATGGACAACGTTATGCAACCTTTGTAAAAAAAATATTTATATCAAATGGGGGCGTCCGTTAATTACGTGAGGTGTATTTTCGAAAATCTGGATCTTCCCCTGCCGACGAAGTCGTTGGGATTGGCGTCTTTTGTCGACTTTTTTTTTTTTTTTTTTAGCTTCTACTGTTCTTTTAAGGAATTAAAAAGATTATTTCTGTCGACTCCCTCCCCACCTTGGTCAGATTTGCCCCCTCCCCCCTATTTCAACCCACATAATTAACGGACGCCACCTTACCGGAAATGAGAAACAAACTATTGAAGAACATTGCATTCTGCCATCAATGAACAGTTTTAATTTTAATTGCATTAAACTAAAATTACTGAACATATTTCGATGGGGCTTTTACAGTTTGTTAGCTTGGGATTTCACTTAAAACCTTAGGAATATTTTATGATTCTTCGTGGCCTGGTACTGGAGTACTCTGTTCTGAAGTTCAGGAATATTTCCAACTGGGAAACCTAGCTTTTGGCGAAGAATTTAGAGTGTACACCATCGCGTTACCTCAACAGGGAGGGGATGGAGAAGAAAATGAATCGTCATTATCATCTTTTTTACGATAATTTTTTCCCTTTCGTGGGTCAGACTTGGCACTTTCTAGAGGCTTGTGTTTATTTTGAAAGCATATTTATCAGTAAGATAGTGCTGCCAGCCATTTGGCTTTGCATATTGGCAGATGGCTGCTAAAACTGCTAGACTGAGTATAAAATCCAGAAAGTCACTAAATGTTTTTTTTTTTTTTTTTTTGTTTTTTTGTTAAGGCACCATACATTATTATTTGTTTGCCATTAATTTTAGTATATTTTCTGTAACAGAAAATATTAAAAACTGCGACCCCTTTGATTCTCGGATATTGGTTGAATCTCTGAAGGCACTACTTTGTAATGCCGTGCCAATGAGCTTGTCACCGTGCACAAAGAGAGCGCCGATATTTCTGTATTGTGGTCTTTTAAGATCTATAAAATGTATAATAAAAAATATGAGCTTTATTTCATTTCAATAGTTGGTTCACGCGAATTGGTTGCGAGGAAACGGTTCACAATTATTGACGGTTATGTAATGGAGAAAGAATACGCTGAAAAATTAAAAAAACATGAATGTAAGGAAAAATCAATAAATCTGTGATCTGCATTTACCAATATTCCTGCTGATACCCAGTTTTGAAGTCTGAAAGGTGCAAAAATTAGACCCCTAAAATGTAAGACTACTAGAGCTGCCGATTACAAAAAGAAATGAAATTCCACATAAAACAGTTCTTGTATTACTTCTACCTAATTAAATCCCTCTACTGTGCTGCTTTATCAATCCTACAAATTAACAAAAACCAAGATTTCCCTCGAACCTCTTTCCGGTTTTACAAGTCTTGTAGTAAGCCATACATGCTATGACTTTCATTTCAGTAAAAATGTATAATGGCTAAGTCACAATTTTCTTTTTAATTCTTTTTTTAATTTTTCTATTACATTTTATTTTTTAATTTTTCGCATCGCTCTGAAAAACCATTCTGTTTCAGAAATTGAAGACTTGGTTCAGAGGAATACCTCATAACTTTTTATCAGTAAACATACACGAGACTTGGCCCTATTTTTACACGATTTGTTTTGTGACATTGTTTCCATAAAATGGGGTTGATATAGCGATACTTTTTCTTCGATATATCGATAATTTTCCATCGATATATCGATACTTTTTCTTCGATATATCGAAATCCGATATTCGCAGTTTTAAAAATATCGATGCATCGAAAATCCCATATTTTTTTTAAAAATATCAACAACCCTAGCCGTAAGTATATTTTGTATGTGTAATGTATAGTTGTTGTGGTGGAGACTGGGGACCGTCCCAGCTTTCGCCTTTATGGCTATAGAAAACCACCTGAAAACGGCAGTCATGACGGCTGATTCGCCGGGGGCTAGGCTCGTGCACGGCTCCGTTGTACCTTCACGAACCAGTATGAGGCGCCTCCGCGCTCTGAGCCACACTGACGATTCTAATGCCCACATCCGTACTCCCAATATTACACAATTGTATGATTAACCCATTAAGGTCAAAGCTTCTCTTCGGCGTTATACTATGTTGGTTATATAGAAATTAATAATATTGTTTATAATATTGTTTCATAACCTCATGTTGACAAACACTAACCGAAGCAACAAGAAGAATAGCAGAGACAAAATTCAAGGAATTAATAATTCAATGATACATTTTCATTTTTTTTTATTTTTTTTTACATTTCATTCCTCCCAGCAGAAGGCTGGGAGGCGGGCTGCTGGAGAGTCATAGGGGACTCTTTTCAGCCAATCTACTACTACGGGGAGGGAAGGGGGATGGAAGGTCGGCCGTGGCCTTGTAGGGAACCATCCCAGCATTCGCCTAAGTGTCTGAGGGAAACCACGGATAACCTCAGACAGGATGGCCGAACCGAGTTTAACCCCGGTCCTCCCGAATGATAGGTAGGAGGCCAATATTGGCCTCCTCCCATCTCGGTGATACATTTTCATAACAAAGAATTTAATTTAAGGAATAATTTATTATTCATAACTGCGAGAATAAGTACAAATACACTTAATGTGACTTTGCCCAACAAACCATAATCAGCAACAAAGTACCATGTTACGGAATGAGTACAGATCAAGCAAGTGTCCCTGAATATTGAAAGCATAAGGCAAAGTAATCTTTTGTGACAGAAACGGTATGTTCCTTATGTACTCCCTCAGATTATAATAATTTTCCAACATCTTATAGCAGAATTTTATATTCATTTATTTATTTTTACTGTTGACAGAAGTAATTGGCGGCTCAAATAGATCCTACCTCAACTTTTGTAAAAAATTTAATTCAGGAGAAACAAAATTCTCAAAGCAGTTACTTATTTTTCATGGGATTAACCCTCCTTTCATTCTAAAAATTTCATCCTAAAAAATGCAAATACTAATAGAAAAATTTGGAAAGATAATCTTATGTTCCAGTAGAAATTAAAATTTGAGGATAGTTGCGTTTATTGCAAAAATCAAAATTTTTGGGGTAATCGTGACAAGCGTGATTTTATCCTCCCCCGGACTTCAGAGATTGTGCAATAGGTTACAGTGCATTAAAATGTAATTCTGAAATGACCTTTTCTATCTGAGGAGCGACCTTTTAAGGAGTAAAATACTACGCCCCAGGAAGGTGTCAAGGAAAATTTTGTTGTTTCATACAGGTTTTTTTTTCTATGTTCATGCAATGAATAGCAGAATACGTGAGTACGTTTCCTTGGGTAGTCTACTTGTCAACTAGCGCTTTTTATTCGGAGAGAAGCCTCCTATCGAATAATTACAAATTCCAACGAAAATACATGATAATTATCGATGCAAATAAAAATCACGACTAGGAAGCTTAGCCTATGGTGCTAATTTCAGGTGTACACCATCATGTTATGTTAACAGAGGATAGAACAGAAGATTAAACAGTAGCAAACTAATATGACCCTTGGCTGTTGTCATCCGTCTTTTTATATATACGATGATGCATATTCTGGACAGCAAATTTATATTTATTCATCACAAAATCCACGCCAAATGTTAGTAAAGTAATAATACTAATTTCAAATATACGAAAAAGTAATAATGCTAATTTCAAATATACGAAAAAAAGGCCACAGTATCTTTTGGATCCACTTGGACGTTAGTCTTTTTAATATGATTTTACACCTAACCAGTCTAAAGTTTTTTTTTCCATTGTAGCTTTTTGAAGCTACTAACACAACCTATTTTGTTTACGTTTATTGTTCGAAGAGATGGCTGCTGAAATAATTCGTGGTTGTATCGATATAGATTTTAAAATTTCATCACTTACAGTAAAGAGTAATTGTCTTAAACATCTCTTGCTTTCCCGGCGATTCCTTTTTATATACTTGGAACCATACCTCTGAGAATTTAATTTTGCTGTTACTGTTTGAAATTCTTGGACTAGATTTTTATTTAGTATTTTTGTAACACGTATGGAATGTATGCTACAAATCAAGGGAAACATGAGAGCTGTAATTTGAATAAATCCATAGCAGATTTAAACACTGTACATTCATTCAACATATATCAAATCAGAGAAATTACGTTTGCAAGGGGAATACCTGGCTTCGCAAGACAAAGAGTGGAGACCCCAGTGTTGTAAGATGTCTCTGTTGTAACTTTTTTTTGTTTTGTTTTAAGTTACAAGTGTTATCAACTGTGAAGTATTAGATTCACGAACAACACAACATCTCAGGGCTTCACCTCACGGTATTGATATACACATTCTAGCGACTGTCATTACTAACGGTCCTCAGTTTACGCAAAATCTCCAACTTTCTTTAGAGACGGATGATCCGAAATCAGATTAAAAAATCTGTTGTTCGTTGAGTTTTAATGGCTTCGTCTGAAACTACCAAATTTATTTTTGATATTGGTACGAAGTGTAAATGTCAAATTCCTTCAGCAGAACGCTTAAGATTATATTTTTTATTGCCTTCCAAACCAAGATAACGTTATTGACTGTTTTGTTTATTTATGCTTTTAAACGTTTTATATTTGTGTTTTGTGGATGTAATTAGAAATAAGAATAAAGCGTGAAAAAATAGAGCAGAAAAACGAAAGGCTAATTAGGGAATCTCAAAACATTGTCACAATTTGCTGGAGGGATTGATATTATTAATTTATTAGCCTCTCATAATCTGTCATTTTGAGGTCACAGAGAATCTTTCAACATTGTTGATGACAGTGGGAATTGTGGTAACTTCATAGACATGATTAAACTGATATCTAAATATAATCCTACATTACTGTAACACATGAAACGCATTAATAAAAAGCAACTTGCACACAATTTCTAAATCGCGACATTCAAAATGAATTGATCACATTAATGTCAAAAACTATTGTCCATGAAGTTATTACCTGGGTAAAAGAGGCAAAATATTATTCTATTTTTCTCGACTGCACTAGAGAGACTGGTTCAGTTGAACGATGTCAGCTTCCTGACCGTAAGGGTCTTTTGCAGATGTTCGGAAAGGTACAGTGACGTATGATAAGATACGGAGGGTAACAGCGGAAATGAATGCTTGCGTGTAATTGCTGTCTGTGGAGATGTGAAAATGGAATAGCGAATAAGACGGCGGTAGGCAGGAAAGTACGCTAAATTCTGCCTATCGATCCTGAGTTTGGTTGTAGGAGAAAAAAGGTTTGACTGCGCCGATCGTGAAAGGGGCAACAATAGGTTTGCAGCCGACGGACTCGGCAGAGAGACACTCAGTCCTTGGGTGCGACTTGAATCTGTTGGCCTGGGAAACCTGCGCGCCAATACCTTATGAGATCCTGACTGCTGGTCGCGGTTCATAACGACTCCACATGGGACAACACATACAGTATAGTGCCGGGAGGCAGTGCGTCACCTAGACTTTGCCTATCGCAGCTCTCATCAGTGCAGAAGCGAGAACACACAATGGAAATTTTCATTTGTATCACACCACTCTTCACTGCTCCTATTTATGAACGGTAAAGGAACGTTTTTTCCCCACAATAGTTTATAACCAGATCTCAATTTTTAATCGCCCAGTAATGCGTGAGAGATATTTCATATCCTCTACTGAGCTAGACCAAACATGAATTGCTAAGATTTTTTGCTGTAAGTAATGAGTAATCTCAATCACCTATGTCATTTGTTTTGGTGGAAGAAATAAAAATAATTTACGGTGATTTCTTAAAAATAAAATAAAGATGTTAATGTTTGTTTTATAATTTCGTAGGTTTTTCAATCACGAGAATGATAAAGTTAACCACCCTTTCCTTATTAAAATAATATATATATATATATGGCTAATCAAAATGATTGCAGTAATTTTAGGAAATTACTACAGATTTATTATTTAACATATACTTACAAGATTACACAGATATATAAAAGAAACTGTGAAAGTTTTTTGAGTGTCTACAGATGCTCCATATGTGCACCTGTAGTGACTTTTCACACATCAAGTATATAGTAGAGTTCTTCCCTTACCCGATGCAGCATGTTTCTGTTAATGAGAGCAAATGCATTGGTGATGCGAACCCGCAGGTCTGGCAAATCAACTGGTACGGGTGCCACGATCACTGTATCTTTTACGAAACCCCAAACAACGAAGTCGCAGGCGGTTAGGTCAGGGGAACGAGGAGGCCATGACACCAGCTGACGATCAGCAACCCCAGCACGACCAATCCATCTGCTTGGAATCCTGGTGTTTAGAAAATTACGGACAACTAGAGAAAAATGGGATGGAGCACCGTCCTGCTGTAAATGAAATCTTCACTGTCAGCTTCCAGAAGTGGCATCAGCCAATTCTGCAACATTTGCAGATAGATTTTCCTTGTGATCGTCACCTCATTAAAGAAAAAAGGCCCATAAAGTTTGTTTCGTGAGATCGCGGAAAACACGTTCACATTGGAAGAGTCACAAACGTGCTGCACATAACCATGGGGGTTTTCGGTCCCCCAAATGCGCACATTGTGCCTGTTCACTTATCCACTCACATGAAAAGTGGTATCACCAGTGCATTTGCTCTCATTTACAGAAACATGCTGCATCCGGTAAGGGAAGAACTCTTGTATAGACTTGATGTGTGCAGAGTTACTAAAGGTGCACACATTGAGCATCTGTAGACACTCAAAAAAACATTCACGGTTTGTTTATATATCTGTGTAATCTTGTAAGTATATGTCAAATAATAAATCTCTAGAAATTTTCTGAAATCACTGCAATCATTTCGACTAGCCCTGTATATATATAAATAGTTAAATTTCGTTGATGTCAATATTAGATACAGTAAAGACGATTGCATTTATTAATAAAAATTTAGAAGTTCGAAAAAAATATTATTTTTAAACTACGTCCTCTTGGGCCACCATAGGGCCTCGCAAAAATTATCTTTCCCAAATCAAATTTAGATCTTGCCCCGCCACTACGTTCACGCAAAGGAACAACGTAAGCAATAAATTAATTAGGGTTAGATCTCTGGGTGAATGTTGACAATACCCTCCATAGATCGGAAATTTTCCATCGAATTTGTCTGTCTCCAAATGAGTAGCGGTGATAAAGCGTTAGTACTGGTGCTGCGTTCTGGCCTCGCATTCGGGAGGACGCTGGTTCATGTCTCCGTCCGGTCATCCATACTTGAGTTTTACATGGTTTCCCCAAATCACTCTAGGCAAATGGCAAGATTCTTCCTTCAAAAAGACGTGGCCGAATGCCTTCCCGTTCTTTGTCCCCAGTCCTTTGCAGCCTCTAATGACCGTGACGTCGACGAGGCATAATGCCATAAACAAAGGGAAGAAAAACTGGCGCTGACCACACTGTCAGAGAGAGTAATGTGAAACCCAATGGAAGTTCCATTGGGTCCGACCACATACTTTTTGGCGAGTAAATCTATCCATACATTCGGCAATAGCTAACACAAGACGTATTATTGTGCCGCAGTATTTCCGTGTTGTTGTTTAAATTTAGGAAGTAGACTTGTCGGTGATACACTATGAAAATATTTTTCGTGCGAGAATGCCGACTCATCGAACACCCTTGCTGCTCTATAGATCGAACTTCTCGCCTGCAACGATACATTGTCCATTAGCGGTAATGAACTGGTGACCTTTTGCACGACGTCAGGGCAGAAGTGACTTATGAGACAGCATACACGCGACAAAATGTCATACGGTGTATGACGGCACGCACATTCATATCTCTCCTTGGACACCTGTGTATTGATGTATCTGTCTGTGTGTCGCTTTGCTTTGGATATTCCTGTGTCTTGTTAGAGTAGGCTTTTAACCACGAGTGTTTTTCACATAACCTGTATATGTCGTCATCTGCGAAGTAAAGAGAGTTTTGATCATCATAAAATGTATAACAACAGCAAATAGTATTTCGAAATGATAGTTATAGACTTGCGCAGCTGGTCATCGTAGGTGTTATGGAAGGGAAACTTGTAACTAGAAGATGGACGCTATCCACAATATGCATGTACGGTTCCTAACTTCAAGATTGCCGGCCTCGGTAGTGCGGGCGCCACTTCGAGTCGGTCGAGGGCAAGGGTTGTCATCCATTTGGATAATCAGAAAACTACTTCAAAACACATTAATGCACCTGATGATCACATAAATACATTGAGATTGACTGTTAGCTAACACGCCGAAAGCCTTTTTTTTTTTAAAAAAAAAAAAAAAAAAAAAAAAACTCTAAGATTAGTTGGATCCTCTTGTAGAAGGTGTAACAGGCCAGTGTTTGTCAGAGTTAGGAAACTGCGTTCAAGTGTCGTATGTTGTTTATCACGATATAAGCAGTAAGAAAGAACCGTTTCACGATGGAAGCCAACTTTTTGTGAGGAGATAAGTACGGAAAAAAGTATTATTTTGTGTGTAACCATGATTTGAAGAAACACTGGTAGAATGATTTCCAAAATGTCAGTATTCTTCACGGCGACAAAGATGTGTGTTTCCTTATAAGAATTCCAAACCGATTTTTTAAAAATAAAATTTATGTTGACTTTCTTTATATGATAAATACGGAGTTGAAGCTTAAACTTGGAATACTTTATGAATTTATGTACAGTATATTAATTATTTCTCTAACGAATAAAAAGCAATTCACCGTGGTTCAGAATAGCTAACACAATATTCTTCAGTGAAATTCAGACAATAAATAAGCGTATTCTAGGTTTTTGTCATACTGATGAACTAATGGATACTTTGAGAGAGTAATGGTAAAATGAATAAGCTTATCACTGAAAGTCTGTTCATGGGGAACAGCGGTTGAACTTAAGTTCAGTACGTCTTTACGGAAACAAAGTCAATCAGAAATCTCCCAAAATTCGGTGGACGTGTAATACAAATGCTGTAATACAGTGTTATAATACAGTGCTTCAGTATTTTTGGCATTTACTTTGTTTAAGAACGTAAATCAGTAATTAGTTACAACAATTTGTTAAAACTTAAAAATCTAAAAGTATAGGTTTGAACTTTGTACATAAATTTCAATTTTTGCGAGTGCACGATACGTATTTGAGTTCTTTCGTTTCGCTATCTATTGCTTTACTGCTCTAAACAGGCGATACAAGAAAAAAATCGAATTGTGCCCCAAACATTTTTCTTTTTTACTTTCCCCTGCTGTAATTTTTTAATCAGTATCCAAGCTAATACGAGAGACTTCGATATTCACAAAAACATTCTAGTTACTAGGCTTCTAAAAAGAGTAGTGGTTATAAAATTGACAGCAACCCGTGAAAATTTTGTAAACTTCTAAACTGTGTACGAAGTTCTCGAAAATTCATTTGGAATTATCCTTGCTGCCTTATATCATCTCCCTACTTCCGTGATTCCTTAGTTATGAATATGCTATATGAAACAGAAGGGAACAAACATTATAACTCATCGTTTCTCAAACACAGGGTAATAGGACAGTTTCTATTTCTTTAAGTTTGAACTACGATACTATCCACGTACGTCTGTAAGCAATATTTGTTACGACTGTTGATACTGAAGTAGTTTTAAAAAAATTCATTGAAAACCCGAGCAGTATCCCCCAATCTGATCGATAGATAAGCGACGTTGAAATCCCATTCAGTGACTGCTAAATAATCTGTATCGGCGGCTACCGGTGTGCCGAAGTATTTATGATCCAAAAGTATTTCGGTCCTCTGAAACAGATTCCGGAGTTTTTAGTATGCGTCGTTGCTGAATAAAACCAGTGATTTTATGCAGTAGCGAGTACGCAGCATGATTCACAATCTAATAAAAGAGCTTGACCTGCTGCGTATTATAGTGCAGTGTCGTGCCAGGAAGGCTGACATTAACTCAGTAGCACGGACCCTAAAATTAATTTCATTGTTATCTGAAGAAAAATTTTCAAGTTGAAGTAGCTGCTCAAATGGAATAACCTTGGTGTTACGTCAGCAAGTCGCAAAGAAGGGCTCCAAATTTGCGGCAAGAAAATCTTGTGTTGTTAAAGTTTTTCCAGGCGTATATTTTTCCGGTGTTCTGTCACATTACTTTATTGAAATAATAATAATAAAAAAATTTCCGCGACTGGAGGAATGTTAACAGAATCTCTGAAGCGCTTGAGGGACATTAATTTCACGCGAAAAGTGTTCTTCTTCCTTGGTTGAATAAATAAGAAACACCAAAGAGAAAC
>CM061919.1:100244831-100280833 GCA_031002005.1 Vandiemenella viatica | reverse complement strand
GAAATATAAACTCGTCGTGGCGGAAACACTATTGAAGAATCGTACACGAAGGATATACCCCCGGAAATGTCCATGATATACGGGTAAATATCAACTAGATTATATCATGGTTAATCAGAGATTCAGGAATCATGTTCTAGACAGTAAACCATATCCAGAAACGGAAATGACCACAATCTGATAGTTATGAAATGCCGGCTGAAAGTAAAGAGAATAAGGAAGCAAACTAGGCAAAACAGAATGAAATTGAACAAACTAAAACAATCTTACGTGAGAGAAAAATTTGCAGAGATGTTAGGCGCGGGGATAAGAAATAAATATCAAAGGAGTTGAACTTAAGACGAATGGAACGAATTGAAGATAGGAAGAATCAAAGTTGGTAAAGAAACATTAGGCTTTAAGGAACAAGCCACCCCAAAATCTTGGATCACAGAAATTGTTTTGGAGTTGATGGATCAGAGGAGAAGGCACAAAAATGCTCAGAATGAAGCAAGCAGAGAGCAATATGGACAATTTAGAAATAAGATAAACAAGAAATGCAAAAAAGCAAAAGACCAATTGTCTGCCAGCAGTGTTCATGCGCATTCCTTTAATTTAAAGAATAAAGATTATTCTTAGGAATCCCATATTTGCTAGAGCCTTATCTGTAGCTGAGAGATTAGTTGTTAATGGCTTCAAGAGCTTCTTTAAGACTTTCCTTCATGTAATTTCGATATGCCAAAATTACGATATCGGGGTGGACTTGGAGATACTTTTGGTGGGGAAGGCTTGAACCCACTAGCCCCCCCCCCCACCTGGATCCGCCCCTGTTCCCAGGTGTTATTTATACTTGTTAACCACCATTAAAATTCCTTCAATTAAAAAAAAATCATATTTTGGTTAAGAAATCAGTGTGGGGCAATTTTTGGACATTCGCGAAAGTCCTGACATTACGAAATAGGCCTATTATCAACAAATTGTAGTTATTATAAGTTTCATTGTTTGATTGTAGTCTAAAATGGTAGCAAACACATACATTTCTTGTTGTAATTACCCGTTTTTCCACCTCTTCTTGACAAGAAAGTTTACAGCACTACAGAGAATTTCGAAAATCGTCGCCAAACAATGCCTGCCTTTCAGAAAAGGTGGCAAATGAGATAGATGCGAGGACACAATAACACTTCGATTAACCACCAAACAGTTGCTATATTTCGCCTCTCGTGAGAGCGGGAGATATAAAATACTTGAAAAACGTAGGTGTCCAAAAGTTTTCCCTGCTGTCACAAAGTAGCCCCGGTTTACGGAAAGTGAATTCTGTAAAATTACAACTGACGGCCGAAGCAGGAATGATGATAAAGCAGACTAGCACTAGTAAAACGAGTCTACATGAAAAAGAGGAAACCTTTAGTTTAAAATATTATTCTAGATCTCAGAAAGAAGGTATTAAAAAAAATATATATGTATGTGTGGGGCACAAAACTTTATGATAGCTAAAGTACGGAGTTTAGGAATACCGGAAAAAAGGAAAATTGAAGCATTTGAAATGTGGTGCTATCGATGGATACTAAAAATTAAGTGGACAGATAAAGTGTGAAACGAACGCGTTTTGGAAATGGCTTGTTAGGAAAGAAGTTTGTGGAAGAGTCTAACAGAAAGAAGAGACAGGATAGATAGTCACGTTTTGAGACATGCCGGATTGATTAAGTCGAAGGTTAGAACTGTAGAGGAAGACAGAGATTAGAATATATAAAGCAAATAATTGTACACGTGTGCTGTAATAAGTATGTTGATTTGAAGAGGTTCGCACAAGATCGAAAAAGATGCATCAAACTACTCGAGTCATGGATTACAGGGAATAATATTATAGTTTAAAAAACTAAAATACTCGCTTTTGTAGCAATGTGAACTAAAATGTTAAAAATAATCTTTAAATATATATATTTTTTCAGCTGCACTAAACTCCACACAATTCTCACAATTCAGTACAACTTTTTTTAAATAAGCTTAAAATAAGGTAACTGATTGAAAAGTTAATTTAAATGTAAAAAAAGTGTGGTGTGATAGATATCAGTAATCTTTTTTTTTTTTTTTTGCTAGCTGTTCGTAAAGCTGAGTCATTATTTACAACCAGAGAGCACCCCACGCTGTTTTTTACATTAGAGATATCTTCTTAATTAGTTACCATAATATTTAATACTTATTCAAAAAAGTTATACTACATTGTAAAACATCCTAGAGCTGTTGAACAAAATTTGTATATTTAAAGATTATTTTTAACCTTTTAATTCACATTGCTACCAAAGGGTGTAATTTTATTTTTAACTTTTTAGTTCACAATGGGAATTTCAGGACATAGATTTGAAATTATTGTATTGTTACTAATCTTAATACGTGTGCAAAATTTCTAACAATTCCGATGACAGGAGGTGGGTGAACATTGAAAGTGGGTGAAATTGAATTGACAGTTTTCGTTACTTTCCTATTGTTACTATCAAGGTTATGAGAATAGTAGGACGTTGCTATGAGATTATTATATTGTCACCGCTTCTTAATATATGTGAATAATTTCGATCAATTCGGATATCTGAAAGTGGGTGAAATTGAATTGACATATTCCGTTACTTTCCTATTATTACGCTCAAAGTAATGGGAACAGCAGCACACCGCTATGAGATTTTTTTGTATTTTCACCGGTTCCTTATACGTCTGCAAATTTTTAAGCAATTCAAAAGTCAGGAAATGGGTGAATATTGAAATGAAATATTCAATTGCATTCAAACGGTTTTCTATTGTTACTGTAAAAGTAAAGATAATTTGAATTTAGAGACTCCGTTACAATCATAAGTACATATATACACTCCAAGCTAATACAATTTGTGTATATTTTTCTGATTCAGGAAATATTCACATATCTCACAGTTTTTTGATAAATTACTTATTGAAATGTTTAGTACTTATAACTGCGAGAGTATATACAAAAATTGGCTTTTGTCCTTTATATTACTTTGTCCAGTAAATAAGTTTTTCTGAAAACACGGAAACCGGAAACAACAAAAAGGTCACTGTTTCGGATTTAACACAGATCAAGCAAGTGTCCCTCATTTTTAATAGCATAAGAAGAAGCAATATTTTGTTAATGAAAAGGAAGGTTTCTTATGCGTTCCCTCGGCCTATAATAACTTTCCGATATCATATAGAAAACAAAAATTGAAAGCTGCATTATTTTTTTTTTTTTTTTTTTTTTTTTGCTGTTGATCAAATGTCTTCTTCCCAATATTTGGCAGTTATAATGTGACCATCGCTGACTTTTTGACCTATATATCTGTAACACATAAGCAATTATTAATGAATCTACAAACTCATGGAAAAGCCACGTACGGGTATCCACGTATGAGCGTAGTTTTATGGGAGTCAATTAGTTTAGCATCCAAGAGAATTACCACTAATCTTGAACCATTAATTAATCCCTGATTAGCACCAATATTTCTATTTAACGTTATAATAGTATTTTTCTTTAAAAGTAATTTATGAGATGGTGGTAAACCAGACTATCTTGGAAATGGCTCTAGCGGTTTGGATGAAATTTCGTATGTAGGTAACGATTTGCTTTTCAAAAAATAAAAAAATAAAAATTAATTTTAAAAAAAGAAAGTTAAGAGGAATTCTTGGATTTGGTATCTCGGTAACGGCTCTAAACTCATCTCGTATGATTCAGTTACCTGTAAGCCTACTGATGTTAGTTAAGATTCTGTTTGCAAGGAGTTGTGCCCTTAAAAATGCCTAGGTAGCCTTCAAAGAAAAAGGTTTAACTTTAATCAAACTTTACTCAATATCGTGCATATTGAACATTAATCATATGATGCCTAGCAAAGACCGGCCACCCTAGGTACTAAAATATTATTTATGGTAATGCAGGTATATTTAATAAGGAAATGCTGGGTGACGCTATCATCCTAGAATTAATAACCCATCGAAATTCTTCTGCATTACAATATATTCCAACGTCACTGCACAACGACTATTGGCGACAAGAATATGAAGGAGACTATAGACTAAACTACTTTAACAGAATGTTATTGGATAATGCCACTTCAGTGTCACAAAGTACCTTGCGTGGTTCTCAGTATGAAATCGGCAGACGAAACGGAATTCTGTTTGAAGTTAACACGTTTTCAATACGAGGATGAAGTGAAGTAAATGCATACGGCATTATAGATCGTGAACACTCAGTGACTGATGGAGCACATAGTTACAGAACTTAAATACAGGGATTTCTATTTATGACGCGTCCACGCCCACGGCAAAAATCGCCCGAGGCAGCGCCCCCTCGCTTGCCGGTAAGTCCCACGGCGCATCGCCCGTGCTCTGGAACGCCTCATGCTTGCGCTGATTTCTTACCTTTTAGCACGAGCTGAAAATGTTGACCATCGGCTTCAATCCACGCTTGACATCTTCTAAGGATGTTTTGGCTAACTCTCTGAAGTGTTTGTGAAGAAATATTATTAATTTTAGTTCTTATGTTTTCCCTAAGTTCCTCTTCCGTACGGGGATTTGAATCATAAACACGCTGTTTTATGTAACCCCACAAACACAAATCACAAGGTATCATGTCTGGAGAACGCGGAGGCCACAATCCACGACCGATAAATTGATTCTCATTGTAAACATGCTTTAAAGCACGCATAGAATTTTCGACTGTGTTCTGAAAATACGCCCTTATCGAACAACTGCTGTGCACGAATTAAAACAAGCAGATTTCACTGCACGAATGAGGTTTGCAAACTGGTTTATGCAAAGTGTGCAAGATGGCGAGCTAGCTCCGGAATTGACATTTTTCACCGATGAGGCGTATTTTTTATTTAAGTGGACGCGTAAATAGTCAAAACAGTCGGTACTAGAGTACAGAAAATCCACATCTTATCCACGAACAGCCGCGAAACGATGTGAAAGTTGGAGTTTGGTGTGCAATTAGTGCGAGGCGAATTATTGGACCAGTGTTATTTACTGAAACAATTACATCTTCTCGCTATATGGACAATATTTTAAATACCCTTTCTGAACAACTGACAGAAGATGAAAGAAATTACAGTAATTTTCAACAAGACAGTGCAACTCCCCATACAGCCGAAAATTCTGTGCGTGCCTTAAAGCGTGTTTACAATGAAAATCAAATTATCAGTCGTGGATTGTGGCCTCCGCGTTTTCCAGTCATGATGCCTTGTGAATTCTTTTTTTGGGGTTACCTAAAAGAGCGTGTTTATGTTTCAAATCCCCGTACGTAAGAGGAACTTAGGGTAAACATAAGAACTAAAATTAATAATATTTCTTCACAAACACCGCAGAGAGTTAGCCAAAACATCCTTAGAAGATGTCAAGAGTGTATAGAAGCTGATGGTCAACATTTCCAGCTCGTGCTATCAGGTAAGAAATCAGGGGCATTCCTGAACAAGGGCGATGAACCGTGGGACCTACCGGCGAGCGAGGGGGCGCTGCCCTGGGCGACGTTTGCCGTGCGCGCGGACGCGTCATAAATGAAACTCTGTATAATATGAAACTTCAGATTTACTTGTAATCCGAATCACGGAGGATCATACCGTATTCCATACGAACGTAACTTTGCCAGAGCTGAAGGTCATTTTCACTGTCCGTAAAAACTACGGCCGAGATTTGAATTCGAGCCAGGGACTTCTTTGCTTCGTGCCATGCGCTTTTACCATCGAGCCACTACATCGCGAAGCATAATTGTCTCTTTGAAGGAACATTGACAGTTTTCTCCAATAGTCACTAGACCACTGTTGGAAGTATACTACACTTCTGTCTTTAAAAATTTTAACATCAATAAGGAGACTTGTGGTTACAATTTGATTTATTCTACACATCAAGAACATGACGATACATAAATGTTCAGAATTACATAATTATACATGCTCTCTAGCAGTGAGAATCCAGTATGTTGTGAAGCCACCACGTGCAGTAATCAGGGCCTCCAGACGTCTTGGGGTGGAATCGATGAAAGCCTGGAGTTACTACTAGTGAACACATTGTCACTCGTTTCGTACGCGCGTCTACAAAACTTCGACAGTGGTTGCTGGAGGAAAAGCATCAACAAGTTGCACCCTATCTTTGACATGTTAGATTAACGACTTTTAATGCGAACGTGCAGACCAGTGAAGCAGTGGTACCCGTCGTTGTTCAAAGAAGATTTGTGCATTCTTCTCCCATGTGACCGGGCATTTTCCTGCTGAAATATGACATGCCTCCCAGATGCAGCGGCTGCTGTTCTGGTTGCGCGATCGCACATAGATGGCACCTCAAACCATCACACTTAGCGTTTGTTTGATATACCACTCAACAATGCAGTATGCCTTACTGCGTTCACCACGGTAGCGTCTAGTATGCGGCCATCACTATAGGACAAGCTGAAGCGGGACTGGTCCGGAAATACTACAGTTTGTCATTCAGCGCTCCAGTGACGTTATTCACGTTACCATTGGAGCCTGAGGAGTTGGTGGTTTCTGACCATAGGAAGCCGCCGTAATGGCATTCGAGCCACCAGCCCAGCGCTCAGCAGATGGCATCGAACCTTTGACGCAGACTTGTCCACACCCTTTGCAATGCTACAACATCGAGCTAAAACTGTGGACGAAGCAGTCAGTTACGGTCATGCGGAAAAGATGGCGGCCATCCCGCACCATGGTCACAGTTTGTTGTCCAGTACCCGCTCGTTGATGTATACGGCCTTCATCTGTCCACTGGTTCCATACATGCGTTATTGTCGTACAGCGTGTCCTGACAGAGCCGCAATATCACGGTACTACAAACCCATTTCGTGGAGACTACTTATTCTGCCAGATACATACTCACTCACACGGCGATATTGCGCCCTTCGACGTCGACCAGGCATACGAGCACATTTTCACTTTGGTTGGAAGATTTGCACTGACTGAGCGTGGCGTTAACACTGACCTATCGGGACACACAAAAGAGGATGCTTCTGGGCCTATCTGCACGCCATCTTTCTGCAATCTTAATTACTTATTATGGTAACATTGGTCTACACGTAATCCGATTTTCGAGCGATTCCGATCATTCCTTCTGGGTGTTACGAGTTTCACAAACAGAAGTGTACTTACCCCGAGTGAGGTAAACTTTTGCTTCAGTGTACCAGATAGTCCGTTGCATGGAGGAAAGAAATATATGCAGAGGAAATACCGCTTATTCTGTGACGCCGCCTCTAAACTCTTGGCTGATACTGCGCATGTACATTGGCGGCAGCGGCCATATTACGTATCCGTACACTTGCTATTTGGAAACAGTATTTCCCGAAAACTAAGCAAGATACCGAAAAATTTCATTCTTTATTGTCGATTTTTTTTCGTCGTGTTACATAAGGATCCATCATCAAATTTGAGTATTTGCAAAATTTTTCTTCTTCATTTCAACTCACTTTTGAGATAGTATATCTCGGGAACTGGGCGAGATATCAAAATTTTTTATTCTTTATTTTTTATTTGTCTCGTCTTTTTAAATAAGAATCCATCATCAAATTTGATTTTGACCAATTGTTTCTTCTGAATTTCAACCAAAAACATCTCACATTTGAGACAGAATATCTCGAAAACTAAGCAGAATATCAACAAATTTTATTCTTAACTTTTTATTTGCCTCATCGATTGCGGCGTCACGTTTATCCTAGAGTCCCTTTGAGGTTTTTGCTCGTATTTCCCGTGTCCGTATGGATAGGTAATATGGCGGCCACGCCTCCCCACTCCTCTCCTCCCGGCTTCACTTCAATACGTGGTGAAGGCCCTTGCGTCGTCTCCATATATTTCTTTCCTCCATGGTCCGTTGAAGTCACCGCAGATACCAGTATCCAGGGAGATTTCAAAGCGTTTCAGACTAAGTATGCTCCAGATACCCATTCACGCCCAGTGTTCCACTTGCAGTGATGTTTTGCTCTATTGTCCTTGGAATTTAATTTGCTATCGCGACCCCCTCTCTGACCTATTAACCCACCTAGACTTCCACCTACTTTTAAAAGATGAAACGTTTTTTGTCCTGCGCTCATACAACTCCATTGGATGATATCGTATTTAATGTTACCATATTTTTTAACAACCTTGAGATATCCTTTTACGTGGAAAGCATAAAAAACATTGGAACATAGTTTAAAGAAGTGTGGAGAATTGCGAGAGGAGTATGCTGAAAAGGGTTCACCAGCTTTATTTTAACTCATGTTTATTGGTGTGACCCTGGTACTTGGATTCTTTGTAATAATTGTGTTTTTAGCTCTCAGCCGGTGTTACGTACAATGAATTTTTCAGGTAGATGAAGGTTTGAAACAGGTATTAGGTACACTGTAAATTAGAAATCTTATTGATTGAAGTAGAAGATCGTATTTACACGCTCCGACTGCCACAATATGTGGAATGCTAAGTTCATCCGTACTTATGGTTACATCAGTGAAAGTGGTCGCACACACGTGGAGAGACTCTAGAAAAACATTCACAAATGTAACAACAGCGACGGTGCACCACTGCTAACCAGTCATTAAATATACTGGAAAACGAGGATCACGAAATAGGAAAACGATGGTGACTTGAAGTACTCAGAATAAACAATAAATGTAAATGTAGCCTCTGTCATACCTTCATGTTGAATTCGCGGTGATGGAGTTCTCTATTTCGTTCGGAGTTGGGTAGAAGGCAGTGTAGTGAGTGCCACGCTTTGGCCACTTGACCGTTAACGAGACACTGAAAACAAACTGAAATCCAAACAGAATAAGAGTAAATTGAAAGGTTCACGTCATAACATGGAGATTGTGTTTATATCTTTTCGCGCCTGTCGCAGTATCGTCAACTTTCAGTAGGCTATTATCTGCGAATTAATTTTGATTATACTTTTCTTTTTTTCAAAGAAAAAGTATTCTGTGTTTTTCTCGTTGAAATGGGTAAAGTGGCATATCGTTTTGTTTTTTTCTTTTTTGCTTATGACTTTACGCCTCGTCGACGTCGAGGTCATTAGAGGCTGGAAAGGACTGGGGACTTGAAACTGGAAGGAATTCGGCCATGGCCTTTTGAAGCATGCATTTCGGCATTCGCTTGGGGTGATTTGGGGAAACCATGGAAAATACAAATTTGGAAGACCGGATGGCGATTCGAACCGGCGTCCTCCTGACTGCAAAGCCAGAGCGTTAACCACTCACCGACCTTGCTCGGTCATATCGTATCGTCATAAACGTCTTCATTTTTGGAAGTTTATCGCCATCCAAAATGGGGAAGGTTTATAACTAGCCTTCAACTTTAACAGTGACGAAGCGGGTGATTGAACCTAAACTAGGTCGTACAATTCTTCAAGATCATCCACGAGAAGGATAAGCAATAACTGCAACCAGAGAGGAAAACGCGAAGAAGATGAACAACTTCGTATAGGACGATAGGTAATTTAGTGCATACTACATAGATTAGGCCACAGATGTATTAGAACAGAGGGTACGGTACACTGTGCATTAAGAATTAAATATAAGAGAACTTAGCTCAAAATGGGAGCCATATACGATTAATTTTGATTAAAAATTAAATGAGAAAACCAGTTTCTCAACAATGACGGCGATTGAAGAGTATAAAAAAATAATAATAATGCGCTGATTTGTAATTATGGATGAGATAATTAGAACAATTAAGGAAAGTCGGTGCTTCTGCACTAAAAGAGGGGAAGGCGATTTCATCTTACAGAATTCTCATGCCCAATGTATGCTAGGATGTAAAAGGGATTGTTGTTATTGATTAATTTTAAACTGGTAAAATAATTACTAACGAATACTACGCAAGTATTCCTGATTAATGGATGAAACAATTAGCGATAAGAGATGTATACAACAAGAGAAAAAAATCGTCATCACAAAATGTCTCTGCTTAGACAATTAGAAAACAGAGGATCCGAGGTTCGAATTGCTGCAACATCCAAACACCCACTCTCTTCACCAGATTTGGTCATCTCTCCATTCCACGTATTTCCAAACGTAAAGAAATGTATGTCTGTAAAACTTTAATTTTATTTTCAGAAAATCATGTAGAAATGTGATTTGGGACGTACATTAATTACGTCAGTATTTTTTCCTGATTTCCTGACACCCCCACTCCCCCTCCCGTGGTGAGATTTGATGACGTTTGGTTGAACCCCCCCCTCCCCCTCCCCGCGATCAACCTCGTAGTTTTTTGAGAATATTTTTTTAGCCCTCCTACTTTCTTGGACGGATGGTTACACCCCCCGTATTTCACCTCAAATAATTAATATTTAAAAATATTTTCGTTTAAACATTGAGTCAAAGAATTATCAATGCTTGGACGCTTCTAGGCTTTTTATATTTTTTTGCTTTAAGAAAAATATAAAATGGCTCAAAACATGTAGCATCATGCTGGTGCAGTTACTCGTTAAAAATCAGCTCTTATTTTTAGTGTTATTAGATTTAGTTCTTTCTTTCAGTGAAAGTGAGGCCGATTGCACAGAGGAGGTCCCCGCCCTCCGTTAGACATTCCAATAAGGCCGCCTGCAGCTTCTTTCTCTTCGCCCACGCAGCTCAGGCTTCTTCTTCCATTTCCTCATTTCGTTGGAGGAACGCGATACCTTCTAGGGCAGAAACTGGATTCGCCTACGCAGAATTCCCAGCTGCACATGACCTTAGAGCACACGTCACTTCATCACTTCATCACTTTTTTGTGGTGGACCGCATTGGTCGCCACCATCGAACTATGTAGGCACCACTTCACTTACTGCAGGGAAATTGCTGCTACAAACTGTTCAGGAAACTTGTAAGCCTTGAGCTAGCAGTTGCTGTGTTACTGGTGTCGGGTACTCAACCCACACAAAGCGAAAAACTGGTTTACTTGAAATGCAGCTTCAACATAGGAATTAACTTGAATAGGGATCATTCATGTGTGATATTTGTTTAATAAGTTTTCGTTCAGAGGATGGAGATATTTATTAAGATACTGACTAACCCTTCCTGTACGTCATAAACATTGAGGGCGTCATGAGAAGTAAACGTTTAACATCAATGATCAGTAAATATGTTTTATATATATATCCTCTCAGAATGCAGAGAATGATCCTATCGTCAAAAATGTTGTGATCTTATTTTTCCAATTTACCTCATATTACTTATGCAGGTATCTGTTCTAATTTTTGAGAAACAGTTAAGCCGAACAATTAGTTTAGAAGTTCTGTGTAAAATAATTTGCGACTGAAGTACGTGATACCATGTCCAGAAAAAGGAGTCGAATTATCACGACAAAACGGAAAAGTTATTTTTTATAATATATTAAATTATTGTTTTTTGTTTATAACATCAAAAGTCGGAGAATACTTGAAAAAAAAGTATGCTCGTGCCTGTTTAGGTAAATAGCAGACAAGACGTGGAACAAATTTCATGTCATTTTGATCAATGTGTAACTACCATAAAGATCACCTTTGACACTGTAACGTGCACTTTTTCATCATTTTTATAAGCATATTGAGTAAAAACTTAAAATAATTTTGTCTTATTGTCTTGGAGATCCGGAAGGTTGCCCCCCTGCCCCTCCGAATCATGGAGCGTTGAAGAATACTTTAAACTTTTTTATACAATCAAAGCAAAGTTTTGCTAGAAGTGAAATCCCAGGCAATACCGTGTTTGTAAACGTCAGACACTTCAGTCAACTAATTCACCAGATCGCTAAATATACGAACTGTTAGGAATAAAGGTTATCACGATTATTTGTGAAGTTTCAAGTGCCTGTAAGCTCAAAATTACATTCCTATGGATTATTGTATAATATTTTTATGTCAACCGAAAACAAAATCGTTAGGTAATGTACAGTGAGGGTGCGCAAATTGAAATTACTGAAACTTTATCTTCTATGGGAAAGTCGTTTTCACTTGCTCATTTATAGTGATAAAATATTAGCTATACCTATTATACCATCCTATCCTAGTGATATTAGCAACGAATAATATCTCGTTACACTCATCATCAGAGTGAATATTTTAATTGTTAGTGTAGATTATATGCATCCTCAAGTGTAAAGATCTTTGTGTTGTGAATCTGTTTTACTACATTGCACAACGACGTTTTTCTTTTTTACCTAATAGAAATCAGCAAAAACAATGAGTAGATGAGTATATAAGGACAGACTACCTACTGACTGTAAACAGTAAATTATATTTAAAAAAAAAAATATTTTCTTTCTATAAAACGAAGTAGCTTAGGGCTAAACGTTTAAGGTTTGTTTGGTAATCTTCTAGTTTTATTTCAACCGCCATAACTCAACTGAAGTGGTAGGTGTAAGACTTTTTCTCTCTGGCGATCAAAGTTCGTTCGTTTTCGGTTCAAAATTTTCACTGGGTAATAATTTACTCAATTCTGGCATACAGAAATGACTTATTGGTACATCATTTGATCCCATTTTTTCTAACTGAATTGTTCAACGTAGTCGGAGATTGGAAGACAAGGTTAGCGGCTTCCGTCTAGTTTTCATTTCCTTTCGTCTCGTCTGTCGTCTGAAAGTTTTACGACTATACTTCTTTCAAACTATTGTGTCGAAGAGACAAGACCTTTACTTCTTCCAATGCGCCGGGACAACGACATAGCCCCTATGCTTCCTGTACTCTGCACTCTAATTAGATTTATCTGAAAAAGGAACATATAGTTATGATATTCTGTTGGAAAAAATAGGCCTCCGATTCATTACATTATGCCTCAGATGCTTTAACTTCTACAGCACATTTTCTTTCAGTTCCTTTCATGATTCTTCGAGTCTCAGCTTCACTTTTTCACTATTCACACTTTACATCTATTCTCCTCTCGCCAGTTTTTTGAATTCTTGATTATTTTATTTTACTATAACCCTCCCGGTTCTGTCTGTGTTGTTTTATTAATTTGTTTATTGTTAATATCCCTAATTATCTTTTAGTTTGTTCACATTCTAGAATCCTTTAGATGATTTTAAAAATTTCATGTTATGGACCGGGTGTGAACAGAAGTACAGAAAGATGTTCCAGAACAGAAATTAACTATTAAAATTCTTCAAACAAAAGAGAATTTCCAGTATCTCTCTACAAATCATCGGTGGAATTTACAAATCAACTTTAATTCCATCTTGAATGGAGATTTATCACATCACTAATTATCAAGGTTTAATACTTAAATTTTTAGGATGTATACGGTTTTATAAAAAGTAGTAAATACATTCATATGCTTTTATACACAATTTTCGTGTTACAGAACAATTTGGAATATTTTTGTTAATGTAGTAACAAGTACAGCAGCATTATGGATTGGTATTTGGTCTCTTTTCATGATGCGAATATTTGTTCTTGTTAATATCTACAACACAGGCCAAGATGTTATTGAATTAGTCCTCGGAACAAAGCGTATTGTTAATGACCTTCGTATTACCTAGGTAAGCGTGAAGTAGCTCTTAAAATGACGAATGATAATCATTGAAATTTTGAGTTGCATGAAGTCATGACTGCTTTCTCAAGCCTTTTTTACGCCTCGTCGACGTTGAGGTCAGTGGTAGCAGGAAAGGATCGGTGCAAGTAACGCAATGGAATGCAGTCATGATATTTTGAAGAAACCAATCCTGCGTTCGCCTGGAACGAGTTTGTTAAAATCATGATTCTTGGAAAACCGAAAATAGGATTGCCAAATGGAGATTTTCACAAAGTTTCAAATAAATAACCAAAACACGAAGGATTTATCATCATTAATATAATGACAGCGAAGATTGTAAAACCTCGAAGTGCCTCACTGGAAAAAATCTTTTGCTTCGTCATCTTATTTAGAATGCATTAAAAACTCGAATTTGTGGCTTTCATAAAACGAACTCATGTTCTAAAGCGTTTTGACAGTTTGAAACATTCACTGGTCTGTCGTAGAGGATATGCCAGTGATTTTATTTTTTTCTTCAGTCATTACCTCTAAGAATGATATACTATGTCCCATAAAAACTATTAAGTGTACGAAGGCCATTTAGTAATGTAAGGGACTAGTCGAGTGGTCTAGTTCCTCGTCTGTGGGCGTAATTTGGAATCGGCAGAGAGTGTCTGGAAACTCAGGTACTAACCTTTAATAGAGTTGCTGCTGCTGACCTCCTGCTACCTCGGCTCCACTCTCCAGCTCAGCTGTAAGGCTATTTACTAATATCAGGTTCTGACACCACTGTGGATTAAGGCCACAGACCTGTGTGGTTGTTAATATGGCTTCACCAACTTAGGCTTATTATGGCAAACAGCAGGTTCTCTTATATTCTACCAATGAGAACATAGCCTAACTGCTGTACGATACTGTTTATTGCTCGTCCTTGACTGAATACTTATCATCCGTTTTCACGCCGTCTGCGAGGCTATCCCCGTAGGCTTCTATTGGATTTACATCTTCTGAAGTGCTAGTAGATGATGGAACAATTACTTACACACATGTAGAATGGCTATCGGAGGATTTCACCAAGTGTTGAAGCATTGTCGACCCTAACGCGAGACCAGGCTATAGGAGAGAGAGAGAGAGAGAGAGAGAGAGAGGCTATTGACTATCCAACTGGCATAGTGACGTGACTACTGTCAATCTGTCACTAAGAAGACCGAACACATGTCCTGCGTTCCTTATATTGCCCGTATCGAACATTCTAGACCTCTTTCGGCAATTGACCGGCCAGTGTCCCTGGCTGTGGTATGCGCTGATCGTTTTCGTCAGCAAAACCTGACTCATTACTCTCGTGCGGACGGCACGCGACTCTGGCATACTGTCACGACACCTCTAACACTCGTTTAATTCTAAATCACACAACTAAATCTTTTGTCCAAAAACTTGGCCCGTTACAGTAATTTGCTATTGTGATCAAACCTCGTTCGCTTGGTTACTACTTCGTTTTCGATATAATCCAATATCAGCAAATTACTGATATTTTGAAAAATTAATAACTGTAAACGAAATTCGATGTGGCTGAATTATTACAGCGTAAAGACACTCCCAGAGAAATATCGTAGTTTGTCAACATATTGTTAATAGACGGACTTTGTATAGAGTAAAATTGAATTAAAACTGAATATCATGTGAAGTAGTTGCTATCTGAATGTCGATTGGCATTGAAAAATTGAGAACCCCTCCAAACATGAATCTATGTAATGACGACGCTTGATCTATCTATTAGTCTGTTAGCTTAACAAACTATTCATTTTAATACGTTTTTGTTGAAGTCTCTTTTATGTTTTTTGCTGTTTGATTTTCTTTAAAAAAAAATCCTTTGCTATTTGTTTATAGGTCGTAACATAATTTTTCTTTATTCCGTCAGATATTCTGATATTTAGTAACATCTCTGTCAGTTATACGTTATTATTGCTGTATAAATATTTCAACTGTTGCTAAGGTCACCAATCTTGATATTTAGGCCTTTCGTCCTTAGCTGCTTAAATAATAAGGGTTTCTAGTGGTTTTTAAGTCTCGTGCAGCTGCAAAAATAAACTTTCTTTTTGCAGACGCGTTTCGATTTTTATTCTGTCATCCTCTCGGTGCCAGTTTTTATTTCATGTTAACATTGAAGAAGCGGATAGTTCCATCTTAGTGTTTAGCTTTTCTTACTGTATGTGTTTCGCAATACAGTGCGCGTGTGAAATAGGGTTGAAACGGAAGTCGTATTTGCGGATGCTGATACGGATGTTCAATGCTTGACATCCGTGGATGCGGATGTTTTGCGGATGCGGATGTGGAAAAATAAATTTATAATTATTTAGATTTTAATATTTTATCTAAAATAAACTTAAAACCATAATAAGTATATTTTTAGGCAAAATTCTACATTTTTCAGGAGTAACGTCAATTTCCATATAATACTGCCACATTGATTTATTTTTTGTCTCATCTTTCAACATCAAAAAACATGGGTCGATTTCACAAGTGAATTAAATTATTTACATAACGACGCACGTGTCTAAAAAACAATCTTTGTCTTATGAACTTTGCGGAGTTCGCGGCTCGACTAATTCAAGCGTCAAGCACTAGCCCACGTCACCACTCATCTCAGTGCCCGACACCTGCCTTCCCACTGCTCTAGCGGCCCACTCACAGTACAACATGTAGGACCTAGGTTCATCCGATTTTCGATAAAGAACCTTGATGGGTCGTGAAAAGGGTTGGAGAACTACATGCAGGACGTACTGGATGTCGGGACTCCCATACAACCAACACGAGTCCTTGCTGTCCAACAAGCTATGGTGTTAGTTCACGATAAGAACATATGGTGTGCCCCGAGAAAGTACGAGTGGAAAGGATTGCTTGGGACATTTTGTTGGACTCCTTTTACTAGCGCGAATGGGTGAGCGCATCCTATTGTAGTTCTACACGGATATCCTGTAAGCTGGACCGCGAAGAAGACGCTTTACTTTACATTCAATTTTAAACTTGGAAATTCGTCGCTCAGGGAATAACACCATTTAGTTCATTGTAATTTTTATTGCAAGATCGTCAGAAAAAACCAAACACAATGTTGTTAGCTAAGAGACTATGGGCAGAAACTCGTATAAAGAGAAAATAATAATATATATTGCAATGTAAACAAAACGTCCGCTATACATCCGCAATAAATATTGCGGATGCGAAAGCGGATGTGGAATTTCACGCGAAAGTTCCGCACTTGCGGATGCGGATGCGGAGATCCGTTACATCCCTAGTGTGAAACACATATAGTAAGAATAACAAAACACTTATATGAAACTGTCCGCAACTTCACTAAAAATGTTAAATAAAAACTGGCACTGAGGATGATTGAATAAAAATCGAAACGCGTCTGCCAAAACTAAGTTTTTTCTATTTTAGCTGCACTAGACGGAAAACCACTAGAAACCCATCACCAATGACCAGGTTGTCAAAATATATCTAATGGTGAGTTTGTTAATCAAAGTGCAGTAACCAGTTTAAACTCATACCTGTTACGATGGCTCCACGGGCTTTTAAATACCAATACTAATTACCAGCATTATTAGCGTACCAGAAGATTAAGAGGTTTACGTAAATTGACAAGATGGGTTATAAACTACCACTTTGTAGGCACTAACTACGTTAATAAACCGTTAACTGAATTGAATCACCAGTTACGCGCACGCTCAACAATAGAGAATACATTCTATCATGGTGTATATGCGGCAGCCAAAAGAACGGTAGGGTAGGGACGCCAAGCTAACATTGAGGTTTATCAGTCTGACTCGATACAAAACCTCCGTAATTCGTTGAAAATATTAATCTTCATGGATTGGCATACTAATTTGTATGAAATCTCACCGGAGTTTAGAAATTAACATTAATAACACATTGTAACGTTATTCGTCGTGGCTACACAACGGTAAATATGGTTATTGTACTATGGACGTACATTTTGACAATTTTCAATCACTCTACAGTGATTCTGATTTAAAATATCTTTTATCCGCTGAGATAACCACATATTAAGCTCGCTAGAGATTACGAATTTACTACTCGTGTCGCTAAATATATTTAACAGTAAATTGCATTCATAACGGAGTCTGTTACTCATAATTAAATTTGATATTTTATGGCATGTAACTCGTAACGGTCATAATATGCGAATTATGTTTTTTATTTGTTTGTGATGGTAGCAAATGATGTTAAACGCTTACATGCCCCAATGCAACGAAATACTAAGACTTTAGCCAATTGAAAATAATAAAAGTAGCTTTTACGTTTAATTTAGTTAAATCTAATGCAGCTGAATACGTATGAATAACTTTTGATGTAAATGTTTCCTAAAGTAAATGATACAGTATCGTAGTCTCTTCAGAGAAATTAAAGTTAGCATTTCAACCGTTGTTTCATATTTAAAATGATGAATCATGCGCTCTTGTTTCTTGATCACGTTACGGATGTTCAAGTAAAAAAAAAAAAAGTTCTTAAAAAATATTCGGCATTACTTGGATTAAAGATGTGAAACAATTAATTATGGAAGAGTTTAAAACATAAGCATTCAAGGCATCTCAGTTGAATTTCATAAGTTTCATAACGCAGAACCAATTAGTGGGGGTAATTAGTACATCTAAAAAAACTTAGTCCACAACCCGAAGGTTGGTTGGATCCTGCAGAAGAAGGCATACGAAGCCATTGTGTCAGAGGACATCTAATAAATATGAATATCGTCGAAAAAGTTTTCATTTTTTTTTATTTACTTATGGGTTTATGCCTCGTCGACGTCGATGTCATTGGAGACGGGATCGGAATGTGGACAAGAAACGGGAAGGAATTCGGCCATGGCCTTTTGAAGGAAGCACATCCCGGCATTTGCCTGGAGTCATTTGGGAAACCATGGAAAACACAAATCTGGATACCCGGACGGATATCCGAACCGGCGTAATTCCGAATGTGAGGCCAGAGCGTTAACCCACGACGCTCTGTTATAGGTTATTGATCTCCCATAAACCAGAGGGATAATATAGCTGCGTCCTGTATGGAATACGAGAAATTAGGAATGTGATGCGCACTCACCCTGTCGATAGAAAAGTTATCTTCGGTTACTCCTGGCTACATTTTCCATAAATAAATTTGTGGAGTACGTGCCCCTCTGCTCATTAATAATGCTTAAGCGTTGGAACTGTTGGTAAAGTTCGATAGCATTAAAAGTAGCAAAACAAACAGCTCCAAGCCGAGACCATTAAAAGTCTCCAAACAAAACCCCATTAAAATTCATCCCGTAGTTTTAACAGTTTCACAGATCCTCAGTATATCGAACTGAAGATTTCTTATAGTACTTGAATCTTTTATCTGCTGGATTACAAAAATTAGTAAAGCTATTGTTGACACCCTAGTTAAGACGGTTCTATGTGGTGCACAGGAAATTAATCTTACAGAAAAATTTTGTGAGAGAAATATTTCCGTTACATTTCGTGTGAAAAGCATTTTCTGCTGGTGTTAACAATGTAGCCGCTATGCCACGTAATGTCTATCCACATGCCTGCAGTCTTGTCTTATTGTGATCTATATTGCACTAGTGATCGCCCAGTGATCAAAATTCGACCGTAATTCATTAAGTTGTTTAGTTTCTTTAATGAAAGAGTAATAATCTAGTAATTCTCTGCATTACCTATAAAATTAAAACAATACAATCCACGCGTGACTGTATGCTAAAAATCTAACCATAGCAAATGATAAAATGTATTTATCGATGGTTCATTTGAATTTAAAATATTCATTTTGACTTAAGGCCGGAAAACTGCATTTACTTTATGAAACATGAAGTAAATGCAGTCCTTTCACCGGAAGTGACTTCTGAATCGAAATGTTTTTCATTGCGAAACCTGCATTGTAGATTCGAAACTGTAAAAATTTCGCATTTAAATGTATCTATCAAAATAATTTCATCATTTTGTGTGTTCGCTATTTAAATTTGGTCTATTATCATTTTGAATTTAACGCAAATAAGTATTCCTTATTTCTTGTTTCTATCTCTTTCTTTCTAATGAAATTACTGAAATTAAAAAATCAAACGACACTTAACCAAAGTTTAACATTTTAAATAATCAAATGACCATATAGTATCTGGCAGAATCGCTACATTCCTTTACAAAGTATTCCTTTCATAACTTCAAACATTAATCTCTACTTTATCCGAGTCTTTCGTTTTACCAAAGACCACAGTGTGTCCTCTTCACGTTTAGCTCTCTCCTTTTCCGGAAAAGTCGCCATGAATTGAATTAAAAATGCCGAAATATGGGTTGCTCCGCAATCGCGAAATGTTAGTAGCACTGTAAAAATGACACAAAAATTATCGGTACAGGGATCATATCAACCTAAATAGGTTCTTTTTGTCATAGTGATCATGGTTAGGTTGAAATTCGGCCTGGACCAAGAGTAAAAAGTTTACGGGAAATTCGTTCTGCGCAGCCCATGTCGCAAACCAGAGACAAACTGCGCATTTGTTTACAACTGAAGTAATCGATTATCTCTGACTGCTTATATCGATTCAAAGGTTTGTAAAATATATTATATATAATTTTATCTTTCTGTATTTCTTTAAGTTCCTCCGTTCGCCCAATATTCTGGCCGCTAGTTGCGCTATCTACCAGCCCTCGAAATGTTGCTTCTTGCTTCTATATAAGTTCAGAGATTAATTTCAACTGCTTTGTTTCACCAAAGAAGACAAAGTAAGGCCGCTAGCTGCTCCATATACCAGCCATCTGAGCAAACTACGTAGGCGAGCGAGCGTTTTATTTTACTTAATTTAATGTATTAGTAACGCATATTATATATAGATTTTAGCTTCCTTCACTTCTTCTCCGTATAATCTTTAACTATGCCAAATCTCACACTTCTCCGTGAGCGCAATATTCTTAAAAATGTAACATAAGTTTTCACTTAGCGTATTAATGTATAGATTACAAACCTGTAGGAGACCATATCCGTTCTGATATCAGAAAAAGCTTAAATAACAGGGATTAAGCAGTTCGATAACTTGGGATTTGACTTAAAATCTTCGACCTGATTTATGAGTCTACGTGACCTCACGCTGGGGCGGAAATCTTATCTCAAGTAGACCATATTTCGCTTAATTTCTCCATGTTCGTAAGGAGATGACTTCAATGTAATCATAGAAATAGTATACACCTCAGGCATTGGAGATATAACTTTCTTTTGATACATAGCGTAGCGGTTGCGCGGATAACGCTCTGGCCTCACATTCGGGAGGACGTGGATTCGAATCTCCGTCTGGGCATCCTGATTTCGATTTTCCATGGTTTCCCCCAGGCAAATGCCGGGATGCTACTTTCATAAGACCACTGCCGAATTCCTTCCCCCCCTCCCCCCCCCCCGTCCTTTCCAGCCAATAATGACCTCGACAACGACGTAAAGTCATAAGAAAAAAAAAGCCTTTCGATGAGTCTCCATTTAAAAGAAATGGTTAAAAATCTTCTGAATGCCTGCCATGAGAAAAACTGATAAGTGATATCGGCTGAATTACTACGTGCGTTGAGGCATGATATTTTCGTACGGTTCAGAGGTTTGGTTCGCTCTGAGGCCAGTCTTTATTTCTGCTTATGTTATTTTTTGCTGATACTAGATATATGTAGCAACACAAATTTGTTTCTACAATAAATAAAAGACATTAAATTTTGTTTTTTCGTGAGTGTGCACTTTAGGTTTGACTATTTGGATTCGTTCAATATTGTTGATGACTTTTATTCTTTTTATTTGTTTGTCTAATTTATACGTTCGTTAGAGTTGCTTTGACTACTTATTTCTTTAGTTTTCTGAAGATACCAAAGAAATATATATATATATTCCCATTTTAACAACCCAAAAATCTAGGCTATCAGTTTAGAGAAAAAAATTATATGAACGAAGATTGTTATAGGTTCAGTTCCTGACAGCAGTGTAAAGGTGAAACAATTAACGTTTTCAGGAAAATCTGTGGTGGTCGAAAATTTTCACCTCAAAATTACATATCATAAAGAAGAGAATAATATAACACGAGTTAGCTAAAATTATACACATCCGCAGGTCATTTATTTTTTAAGTGTGCTTCATTATTGTGTTTTTATCTGTTCTGGCATAATGCAAAAAAAAAAAACTAAATATGAGAGTTTTAACATTTTGAAAGTTTAAGGTCAGGCATAGAATCTGAGGTATGTCATATGACGCTACATAACCTGGCAACGGAGCAGAAAATTATGCTCTGCTCTTAACCTCAAAATCTTTTAACGCCATCATTCCTTTCTCTCTGTAATTTCCCATGGAAAGATCTTCAGTGAGGATTAATATCTTTTCCTAATGCCGTTAGTTCTAGAGAGTTTACGTTTATGATAAATCGATGGTTAGAATTTGTAATGTGCTGAGGAACGGAGCGTAATGGGTGAACGCATTCGGGAGGACGCGGGTTCGAATCCCCATCCGAGCATCCAGATTTGGGTATTCTATGGTTTCCCCAAATCACTCCAGGCGAATGTCGGGATGCTTCCTTCAAAAAAAGGCCAAGGCCGAATTCCTTCCCATTCCTTGTCCCCAGTCCCATCCCGCCTCCAATGAGTTTAGCCGTCGACGAGGCCTAAAGTAAAAAAAAAAAAAAATGTACTGAGTGTATTCTAGTATAAAATCCGTTTAAAAAATAACGGCTGAGTATCTGCGAGGGCTCTGTAGGTTTGGTCCTTCTGATATATTTCATTTTTCTCTACATGCATTCAGTTTTTCTACTATTTTTAGGAAAATTTACCAAATTAGCTTTCCGTAATGACAAAGTTTAGATTGTACTCTTTATGAAGCGACCATAAACTACGTGGCATCATTTTGGGCTCTTTTGGACATCCCTCTTTTCCCCTTGACAAGCCTGACGTGGTTTTTGCCTCGCCACCCCGCCTTCCCTTTTAATCTCAGAAGACATTTGTACTGTTTTCTCTAGACAGAAAAAATGTAACCCTTCTTATTTCCCCCCCCCCCCTCTCTATTAAGTCACAAAAGAGGGGGAGGAGGGCGTTGGCGAGGCAAAATCAACGCCAGACAACGGAAGGGGAAAGTTTTCTTTTGCTGTAGTTCCGTCACCTGTCTTTCTACATAAGTCTGGGTAGGCTAGTTCCCATGTGCAGAGACAGTAGTTTAAAGAAAAACTGACAGTTCTCATTGTAAATCAGGTGTTGACATTGATAGAATCATGTGCGTTAGGATTGGATGCCAACTGGATGATATAGGTTGGCGGTATAAACTGATTGCCTGTGTCTATTCATCCTCATGAACAGTTATTTGGTGTTAGGTCAAAGTAAGAAGCTGTGTAATGAAGACAGGTAAGTTGGTAAATGGGGTGAGCTATAGTGCAATTGGCAAGTCCAATAACAAGAAAAGACTTCCCTGAAATAGGAGTTGAATATATATTGGTGGCTGATGGAATGATTCTTTTATATGCTTAAAAGATTTTTATAACTCATTGGATAGTGAAAACTCGTTGAAAAAATATTTTCAAAAAGAAACGTATTTTATTTTACATCGCCACTACATCGCACTTTGAACTTCAAATTCACCTGATAGAACAAAACTAGAATTATTTTATCAACGAGCAGTGTAGGTAACGTTATTAAAAACAGCTTTATTTCAGACCATCAAAACAATAAGAACTGTCACTGCCTTGGAAGTGAATTTGAGTTTAGGTACGGCATGTATAATGTTGTGCAACACAACGCTATGACTTCAAGTCACACGCATGAACTGTTAATGCGTAGGATATCTGAAATCTAAATTACATACGGAGATAATGACGGAAATAAATATCCACACGTTGTTGTATGGTGTTCAGTACCTTATTTTAAGTGAAAATTAATTTGAATTAGAAGCTACGTGGTTTGGTTCCGAGCCCCCCATTTAGCCCAGCTTAGCTTTTTACCCAATCCCTCCCTCCCCTACCCCGAACCACAGTGTATGGATGTTTTCTTGAAGTGGTTTCAAAATGAAATTTTGTTAATAGTCTAGAATTTTTTTATTTTTTTTGCCCTGGTGGCTATACGCCTCATCGACGTCACTAGAAGCCTGAACGTATTGTGAAAAATTAACAAGAAAGAATTCGATCGTGTTATTCTTGAGGAACCATCAGATAGAAAGATTTCAGGAAACCATCGAAAACTGTTACCTGGATGGCCGATCGAGGATTTGAACCAGCGTCCTCCCGAATGCCAGGCCTGACATTAAACCCTCATCCACATGCGTCTGTGACATATTTAAATGTTTTTATTTTTTAAACACCTGCCTGTGTTGTCTATCTTGTTTTTATTGCTGTTCGGGTGAAGCTGCGGCCAAAAGAATGTATCATTATTAAACCACTTCCATGTAATGGAATTACGGGTGCAGTAAACTAATAAGTAGGGTTCTATGGGGAAATGTGGTATTGTCAGGGTGATTACTGCTAACATGAAGTCGTGGTCATGAGAGATACAACATGAAAATCAAATTAGTAACACTGATTTAGTGCAGATCCCGATATTGCGGATTAATATCTAGCTTTATGAGGAAAAATGTACAGAATTCTGTGAAGGAATCCTTTTGATTTTAGATTCACCAAGTTTGACGATATGATTATAATCTATTGTAGCTAAAAAAAAAAAAAATCATATGAACACAATATTCAATCAAAATTCTCTGATATGAAATGTACATAAAACCACTAACGTTATTGAAAAAACGGTTAGATTTCGCCAATTGACGTCGTTATAATAAGAGTGGGATAGTTTTCGAGAACCCAGAAGGAAATCGTCCTTGTCATATGTGAGGGAACCATCCAAGCTTTCATGTGTAGCAATTTTGGGAAAACCAAATTCTTGATGGCTGGAGCTGAAATCGAACCCGTATACTGTCGAATGCCTGTACAGAACGTTAACTGTTCACACAAATGACTTAATGGATATGTTTCAAATGCTTGAGAAGATATTTAAGATATGAACGAATGTAAACTTTCTTGGTGAGTCAGTTGCGTAAAATCTTCTCGAGCTTTCCACCAGGATAGCGCGTCAATGATGGGCGACTTTTAGAAGACTGCCTCTGGCTCCTTCTTTATGATATGTCTTGCATAAAATTAACAGGTTTTTAATCAGCTGTTGTAATCTCGTTATCTGTAAATTTGGCTGCTTTCCCGACCCCTACTTAAAATTAATAATTTAATTTAACCTAAACAGTGACGTGTTTTTCGATATTGTTCATTTAATGCAGCATAAGGATTGTTTTTGGAGAATTTAGTTAAATTTTAGTATTAATGTGTGATATATTCTGACATCACTAGTCCATTCTGCAAGTTCATTAGCTGGAAGTATAAGATTCTCCCATATTGCGCAGATCTTGTCTTTTCCGACATGATTGTTGGTTGTTGAAAAATTAATCTGAAATCTTTCGACAGAAGAGTTTAGTGAAATGGTTTAAGTTGTTACCGGCCCCCGCGCCTTTAACGATGTAATCAGTCATGTCAGGAAATTTTAATTGGAATTTGATGTATGTTCAATACGTGACTTCTCCCAGAAAAATCAGCATTGATCTAAGCAGAGGAAGTAAAGATTTAGTTATTGCTAGTCTGTGGAATCATTCATTGAAAGACCATAAAAAAGAACAACTAAAAATCCTTTTTTTGGTAGTTATTCACTCTATTGTACATTTTAATGTAACATTTGTGTAGCTATTCAATTTTTTTCCATTTTTTCCATTTTTTATGTACAATCATTCAAATAGTAATTAAATTTGATGAACTGATCGTTATATATTAACACAACAACATCAAACAACTATCAGTAACAGTAGTCTGATTAGTAGGATTAAAAATTATCGTAATTATTCTAGACTTCATTTGAAACCGATTTCACATAGGCCTTACTAACCTGTTACCCTCGAATTAGAGCAAGATCATTGAAATAATTGAAAAAGAACAGTAAAGTACATAATCGTTTACTAAGCACTTTGTCTTAAATCAGTTATACAATAAACCAAGTGAAATTCAATATCAGCACACCTATCAAAGCACAAGTTACGGCCATTAAAACTACCAAACTTTTATTTATTCTTTCTTTAAAAATGATATCTACTCTATCTGATTGTTTTAATCGTTTTGGATCCGCTAGCTATACAGAAAGATTCAATGAGTTCATTATTTTCCGCAGGATTATATGTTCGTTGCCGAGTTTATTTGTTTACCAGACTACTACACCTAAGCAGTAGGCCGGATTCTAACAAGCGATCCTCGGTCTGCAAACTACGCTAAATGCGAAGTTAAATATATGTCATTCTTATAGATACGAAAACTTAGAGTTGGAGCCAAGCATTTTTCAGGTCAAATATGTAGTCAATTATATAATACGTTGTGATTAATTTTTAAAATAAAGTTTACAGAGCTCATAGTTTTCTTTTAAATCGTTAATTTGTTTTATTCATTTATTATTTGTAATCAGAATACTCGTATCTATTAGTATACTATCTTCTAATTTCGTAATAAATGATGGGTTTAATGTAGAGCTCTAGCAATTGATTTATTCATATTTGTTCAGCTAAATAAAATTTTTATTAAATAAAGCACATAACATTAATTTTTATTGATATTATGTTGTACATATTTCTACTAAGTTTCACAATACTTCTTTGTGGCTGGTTTCAAATTTTAATTTAAAGCAAAAAAATTAATAAATATCGAATCAATAAAAAACGTTTCGTATAATAGTAACATACAATTCCATATAATATATCGAAAACCTCCTCATCAAATGATTATAGTAACTAGTATGTAGATTTAAACGAAATACTTTCTTTAGTTTGTGGTCAGTATGCGACTAAAAACATATTGAACATTTATATAAACATAAGTATGTACGCTAAATGTTTTGATTGCTATATTAGTGACATCTATGGACAGAGGGTGAAATCAGCTCTGGCCGTTGTAGCCTGCCAACAAAGGCCGGGCGTATGATGTCACAAAGTGGCAAATGATGATCAAAGCAGCCTTTTATTTGGATTCATTAGCTGTTACTGTTCGTTTACTGTTATTATTTCATACATTATCACTAACTCTTTCTTGGCTGCAATTTTCCATCAAAAGACACATAACAGGAATTTTTGTTTACGGATAATGATTCGAAATGATTATTCGACTCTCAATACTTCAAACGAAGAAGCTTTGATAAAAAAGAAGTGAACAAAAATGTTCGGGACGATATGATAAATTTATAGACGTATTACGATTGTCACCTACAGTGCCAAAGGCACGCTTATTTCATATGCCTACTTGTATAGAATGTATCCGCTGCGTGTATCGGTTACATCACACGAAATCTGTGACAGCAGATTAGTGTAATGTTACCGCCGAGTATGTTAAAGACTTTCCTATAAGTCTCACATGTTACCCATACCATCTAAAAGACGGTTTGGGATTTTGTTGATACTTATTTTACAGGTCATTGGACTGCAGGAAAAGTGTAAACTCTCTTTCCAGAACTGACACTTATAAATTTGGCTCTTTCTTCCACTAAAGTTGAAGTGTAAGTTTGCCCTATAACTTTTACTTTCGCTGAGACTGGTTATAGAATCAATGCCACAGTTGGCAAATGGTCGCCCGATATTCAGTACTAAAAAAATGAATTCATTTATGATGGTACTAGTTAATAAATGACGGACGTCACTGATGGCGGTAGTAGAAATTCGTTCTGGAAAAGTTTCTAAAGAAAAATGAATAAAGATTAATTTTTAACTTTTATTGATGTTTTTCGTGATTAGATTTTCGGAGTGGTTAGATAGAATGAGTTTAAATAACTGTTTTTTATTTTGAATGACTAAATTGTTACTGGTATGAAAGAAGATTGTAAGTGAACTATATACTTTTTTTTAAAAAAAACTGTTTACTATTTGATTGATGTATTTTGTGATTAACTACGTATTATATAAACTTTCTCCGGTTTTTTAATAATAAAGTTTCTTTTCTCTTATCTCCAGTTAAAAAAAAGATTATGTTGTCACTTTGAGTAACTGCTACAGTACAGCATAAACATCGCAAGGTCTTATCCTTGCATAAAATTCTGTGTCTAGTCGTCGTTAATAAACAAAAAGAAACATGCAATTTAAACGAAAGTCACACTACAATTTTTCATATCTCTGCCTCATATTATAATTGCCCCTCCCCCCTCTCCCTGCAACAGAACAGACAATTGCATTTTACCTAGCATCACAGTTACACTTCCTTTTAACGATGTAAGAGCAGATAAGAATCGAGTGAATTTTTTTTTTTAGTTACACTTCCTTTTAACTATATAAACGAAAATAAAATCAATGCAGTTATTCATTTGCTGTGTCCTGGTTAGCCAAGGAGCACTGGGGTGTCAGCTAGTGTAACTAACAGTTCGGATATCATCGGACTCTCCGAAGGTTTCCGATTTAGCGACGTCACGTCCAGTCTCCAGGATTAACGCATTTTATTAAAGCCTTTCTGTATCGCCAATTGCTGTTACATCAATCCGAAATGACAGTTTTATGGAATTCTCTAGGCATATTGCTATAAAATTACACTTTAATCGATTCTGAAAGTTTTATAAGCTCCATGTACTGTTTTGTGGTCTGGAACTTTGCTGACGCATGTGTGGTGTGGTGTTCGCAGATGGCGCTGCGGCCGGCGCGGGTATGACGGCGGCGCCGCCGCTCCCTGGCCTCCTCGTCCCCCAGCCCTACCCCCACCACCCGCCCAACACCTGCTGCCCCCCGCAGGGCCTCGTCGTCGTGCTGTTGCTGCTAGTGCTCGTCGCCGCCTCTACCGCCCCACACGTCGAAGTCACCACCGCCTCGGAGGTCACCGGGGAGGCAACTACCTTGCGCGGTGCTCCCGCATCGCATCGACACCTCCCACGTGACCTTCCGGGACACACGTCGACAGCACAGTTCGACGCTGCCCGGGAAACCGACGTCAGAAGGCCCGGGGACTATTTCTCTGTACCAAGAGGACGAAAAAGAGCAAGCGAAACTAAATCCTTAGGAACCACGGCAGTCAACGAAATGGTTCAGCGACCCCACTTTAATAATCAGAGCATACAGTTAGCACAGCATTATTTCCATAACGGTGGTATTTCCCCGGTGCCCCTATACTCTGTCAATGACGATATAACTGGTAAACAGATTGTGGTACATGAAATAGGTGACAAATTTCGTAGTCAGAGATTTGATCACTTTGGGCGCCTTTTGCCCAGGCATGAAACTATAGTCACCGAATCGATGCCATCCACGAATACAAAACAGAGTATTCGAAAGAGAATAAGCGGCAGACCGGAAAATTTCTCATCTGAGATACTTTATCCTTACAACAACAACTCTTCACTTTTAACTTCCCAACAAGAAATGACAGTGCCAATGACAATCCAGACTAAAGATTCGATGTATAGTGGCAGCAGTGAATTTACTCCTTCCGTCCTTGATGGACACACTTCTCTAGCCGATAGAGATACGTCATCAAAAATTATTATTAACAGGCATCTGACTGACAGTAAATACCATAAAGGGTCCCGTCCGAAAACAAAAGCTAACCTATTACGGATATCTCATTCAAGAGCAGCAGCAAAACGCAGTGGGTCCGTGATAGGTACAGAAAGTTCCACAACTGCGACGGACTTATTAGTGGGTACAGAAAGCGACGAAACTTCCGTTGAATTGGATGCGGAGTATAAATCTTTCTCTTCGTTCGACGAATCGAAAACCACAGTGAGTTTTGTAACTGACCAGGAAAACATGGATGTGCGATCAACAGTTGACGGCGTTCATCCCGAATCGACATCCAGTATTTTTGAAAAACCCAAACTCGAACATTTTTCATGGACTCCTGCATGGATGGAACAACGTAGCAGAGCCACAACATCACTCACATCTCTTCCGCGGCGTTATACTAGGTTTCCTCCTTTCCTGCCCAGGGAAATCCTAGTACGTCACCCAGATAGAACAGGGGATAGAAACATGAAATTTTCTCATGATGTGAAGTATAGATCTAGTAATAGGACTCAAGTTGATGTTAAGAGTGTTATGCGCACAGGTCATGAGTTAGGATCAGGATTTTCGGTCGGAACGGTGCCAACCGTGTTGAGAGTGGTGGACCCTACAGTGTTTCCTCCTCGTCACGTGACCACTGCTAGCACTCAACTCGAGTCCCGTTCGCTGGTGAGGACCGGAGGGCGGCGAATGAACGGCGGTCTCTACGATATGGACTTCTCGTCGACGAGGCAGGCAGGAGTGGTCACCCAACGAGTGTCGATCCTCGGCCTGTTCGAGATGTCGACCCGTCACGGACCGAGGAGAGAGGGAGAGAGCGAACTGGCGGCAGCGCAGTTGGCCGTGAGCCACGTCAATCAGAGAGGCGTGCTGCCAGGCTACCACCTGGAGCTGCACACCAACGACACAAAGGTAAGTCGCACCAGATGTTTCATACAATTACTGCCAAGCGAAGCAGGCTTAACCTGTAGTGTAAAATGCAAAACTCGTTATTACAAAGATACCTTCACTCATTTTCTGGGTGATTGCCTAGTAGTTTAGTCTGGTAGTGTGTATAAGGAAGCTGTGAAATACATCTTTTAAAGTAATATTGTTCTTTACCCTATTTAATGTAGTTAATTATTTATGATATTATGCCATGCCAGCTTTATTCGCAAGACATTAAACTAGCTGTACCCGCGACTTCGCCCACGAGGTATTTGAGATTTCTGAATTTACAGATAAACTATCAAACGAATTTTGGATATTCCCATTAACTTCATTTACATAAGGTGTTCAAGTATTTTTTTATTTTTATTTTTTTATCTGCTTAACGTCTCTCTAACAGCGACGTCTTTAGAGACGGGAAAGGATGTGGGGGATGGAATGGGAAGGAATTCGGCCATGGCCTTTTGAAGGAAGCATCCCGGCATTTGCCTGGAGTGATTTGGGGAACCATGGAAAACCCAAAACTGGATACCCGGACGAGGATTCGAACCGCCGTCCTCCCGAATGCGAGGCCAGAACGCTAGCCGTTACACCACCACGCTAGGTGTGTTCAAGTACGGACCTCCCTCTTAAACCAATTATGTCACAATTAACACAGCGCCAGCAAGGCAAATAAACTAATACGATACCTGAATTGCGTACAGTGAAAAATTATGTTATTTGTGGAAACTTTATTCTACAATTTCTCAGAATTCCAACTTCCATCAAAATGAAAAATATTCTGTTTTACTTGCCAAATGTTAAGGACACCAAAACAAATTATTGTTGACTAACAAACATTTAATGTAAGTATGAGCAAAATCAGGCCTTCAGAATCGCGGTCAACAAAACATAATTGCATCTCGGAGTGAAATATAGAACATAGACTATAGCGCCACGTAATGTAGCTATAAACCTTGCAATCCGCCTCAATAACATATAATGTGAAAATGGCCTGAATACGTCAATTCGATGATGATACTGTTTACTCACGCAAATAATTTTAAATAGGTAGCATTTGGACTGTAAATTATTTGTAAATTATTACTTATAGCCGCTCCATCCGCCTTTTTTTTATAAATAGGTTTATTGAAACCTTACAACATTGCCTTTGATACTTGCTAACCCTAATAATCCCAACCCCTCATTCTAATTAACCCTAAAACTAAGCATTCTCTAAAACCGCTCATTCAATTATTTAAATGTTTGAAGCTAGAATTTGTAGCAATATAAAGTGAGAAATCTCATTTGTAATTTTTTCATTCTTCAGTATGAATTTTTGCTCGTCAGGAAACCACGAATCAGTCTGTAGCATTAGGAACAACGAAAAGCAGTCTCTTATATTATAAACTTTAAACCACCTCATTTGCAGAACATTACAGTATTCATATGGAAACCGTATTAAAGCACTGATGCATTATAAACTTCTGTTATTCTTCTTGCCTTTGGCCGAAAATTTTTTGTAGTACAAAAATAATTTCTTTTGAAGAAGGTAATTGCAGGTATCTTGTTTTTTGTTATAAGAATTTAATTACGATGGATCGCACACTCCAGAGACAATTTCCCTACATACCCATGTTTCCCTTTTCTTGTGCCTGCCTACTAATACCGTATATGAATTTTAATTTTAAATTCCTACAGTGTTTTAGGTAGGTTATTCATTAATTACATTAATAATTTGTTCCAACCCTGACTCCCTCACTTAGGAAAGAAAGTGTTTCCACCCTCTTATGTCTGAAATTAACTCCCAGCTTGTGATCGTAGTCATGTTTTCCCTTCCATACAGTACTCTTAATTCTTCCACCATTATCTTTCCACGCCTTGAAGATACTGGAATTACACGGAACAAAAATAATTGTTTAAAAAAACATAAAAACCGCCTAAAAAAAAAGCACTAAAAATTTTAAAATAACTTTATACCTTGCTTAGGAAAAAGTAAATCTAAATGGACAACATTTTACATTACTTTCATTGAAATTTTGACATTAATTAGTTATTTTTGGAGTCTGTGCCAGCTCTCACATCGCGAAGATCGAATTACTGAACTTCTTTTGGCGTTAAGAGGCGAAACGGAGGGTACGAACAAAAATTCCCAATATTTTACAGCATGTCGTGAGGCAGATGGTGTTATTGCGGGAGACATCTTAGGGAAACAAATTAACAGTATTTTAATCTTTGGCTTGGCCTTATTGGTCATCCAGGCATATCTCTGGCGCTACAGTGTCAGTTGGTAGATTCCATCATGCAGTAAACGATTTACAGTTAGTATAATATCGGCGTATCATCTGTATGTTTCAGTTTTGTTGAAACATGTTTCTAGCATTAATTGTAGGTAAGCAGTAACATGATTTTTTATATATTATTGTTATTCCTTATTGTTTTTATCTTTTTGTTTTTCTTGCTTTCGCTGGCACCGACTCCAAAAATAACTAATTAATGTCAAAATTTCAATGAAAGTAATGTAAAATGTTATCTATTTAGATTTACTTTTTCCTAAGCAAGGTATAAAGTTATTTTAAAATTTTTAGTGCTTTCTTTTGAAGGCGGTTTTTATGTTTTTTTAAACAATTATTTTATTTTAAAATTTTTAGTGGTATTATAGTTTGTTTGGTATTTTAAATATGCCACAGCAGTTCCCATTTTGCGAACTTCCTGGTAGCTCAGAGATTAAAACGCTTGCTTTCAAAGAAGAATTCTGTCTTTATATACCAGAACCACTTCCAGAACGGGGTGAATTGGGCGTTGTGTTAAGGAATGTCAGGCTATGTTTCGATCTCATCATAACATCTGTTATAGTTGCTGGTCGATAACCGAAACATGTAACATCTGGGCATTAATACATACCACATACAGAAATCTCTCTGGAATATATCTGTTTGCTCCGGCATCACACAAAAAATATAGATTTTTAATTGGTTTTCACAACGTGAAAGCTTGAGATCAAAGTTGAAATCTGAAGTATATGTTGAAACATTACGACACATTTATTTTATAAATATAATGCCAGGACTGAAAAATACCTTAACTGATTTTGACGGGATTTAAAACTGTGGATTTTTGTAAAGAACATTGGAAATTAAAGGGGGTTGAGGGTAAAGGGGAAGAGGGATTGAGCTTTTTGTATACCAAATGTAGACTGCCTTTTCTCATTGATTTAAAGTATAAGTGTGTAAATTTCTGCTGATATCAGATAAATGTGTAGGTATGTATAAAAAAAACAATTAAGGGGTATGGAGACGAATGGTAGTTTGGTTTTTGTAAAGCTAGTGTGGGCAGTATTTTTCTCTTTGTTTTAAAGTATACACGTGCAAATTTCCATCGAAACCAGATAAAAACCATAGCTTTGTGTAAAGAACATTTGCCAAAATTAAATAGGGTAAGGGAGTGAGTGGTAGGGTTTTGTAAACAGAATGAAGACACTATTTTTCTGTTGTTGTTTTTTTAAGTGTACATGTGCAGTGATCCATGGAAATCTGATAAAACTGTGGGTATCTATAAAGAACATTGCAAATTAGGAGGGGTGGAGGTAGAAGAGAAGAGGGTTGGGCTTCAGCAACCTAATTTAAACACAATTGTTTAAAGTATACGTGTGCAAATTTCCTTCAGAATCGGATAGAAACTGTAGATTAAAGGATGGAAAGGAAGGAGCGGTGTTTGGACTCTCGAAACCAAATGTAGACAGTATTTTTCTGTTTATTTTGCAGTATACATGTGCATACTTCCTTCAAAATCAGAAAGAAACGGTAGCTTTGTATAAAGAACATTGACAGTAATTAATGGGGTAGAAAGGGGGATAGGGTTTGCATTTTTGTGAAAGGTATGTGGACAGTATTTTTCTTTTTCTATTTGTTTTAAAGTATACGCATGCGAGGTATCATCGAATCGAATCAAAATGTGGGTTTTGTAGAAATATTAAGGGAAGGGGAGCTAGGGTAGTTGTTTTGATTTTTGGTCAGAGATCTTATCCATAAAAAAATACATATATATGTGCCAACTTTCATAAAGATCTGTCAAATGGTGTCGACTGTAGCTTTCTAAAAAGAAATTGACAAAAATCAAAGGGGTGAAAACGGGGAGAGGGGTTCAGTTTTTGCAAACCAAGAGTTGGCATCATTTTTATCTTTGTTTTATATTAAAAAATTTGCTAAGTTCTGTCTAAACCGGATAAAAACTGCGGTTGTGTATAAAAATTAAGCAGTTTAATGCGGAGAGGGGGTGGTTTTTAGATCTTTTGGTCAGACACCTTCTTCGTGAAAAAAATACATATAAGCACCAACTTTCATGGTAATCGGTCAAACGATTGCAACTGTAGAATTTTATAAAGAACATTGACAAAAGTTAATGGGGTTGAAGGAGGAAAGGGGTTGAGCATTGGCAAACCAAATATTGCAGGTTTTTTCTCTTTGTTTTAAAGTATACATGGGCAAAGCTCAATAAAAATCAGATAAGAAATGTAGGTTTCTATAAAATTAAGGGGTATAAATGGGAGAGGGGTGGTTTTTTTATTTTTATTTATTTTTTGGTCAGAAATCTTCTCCATGAAAAACTACATGTAATTGCCAACTTTAATGGAGATCAGTTAAATGGTGTCGACTGTAGCTTTGAATAAAGAAAAATTGAGGGGGTGGATAGGGGGAGAGGGGTTCAGTTTTTTTAAACCAAAAGTTGACAGTATTTTTCTCTTTATTTTTGGCTATACAGTATATGTCCAAAGTTTCATCGAGATCGAATAAAAAATATTGGATTTGTATAAAAATTAGGGGGCGGAAGGGGGTAGAATGGGTGGTTTCTCAATTAAATTCATATGGGACCACTTTGAAGGTATACACTATCCACTAAAAAAAATTAATTTAAATCGGTTCAAAATTGGCGAAGATATCGATGGTCATACATACCAAAAAAAAAAAAAAAAATACAGACGAATTGAGAATCTCCTCCTTTTTTTGAAGTCGGTTAAAAATGTTAGCAATTCTAACAGAGCGGTGTATCCCACCTTAACTGAGGGCATGATAAAGTTCATTAAGAAATTTAATTTAATTTCAATGGTACTAAGGTTTCTGCAAATGCTGGGTATCGTAAATTTTAAAATTTTAAATTATATATCAATAACGTACTTTATTTTTACGGAAAAACAGCGAAAAGGGGCAGAAACTGTTTGTAGGAAATAATTTCGTCAATTTCTTCGCTTCTAAAACTAAGGCAACTCCAAACATCGAAACAATGTTACGCAGATGGCACTGTAACCGAGGAGAAAGTAATTCCTGAGGTAAAAGATATGAAATTTTCCATTAAAAAGAAGAAACGTGATAAGCCCTCCTTAAAATACAGTTTCAAGGTATTCCGTGTGACACGGGGAGGAACTGAAACGGGGCAAAGAGCTCGGACGGAAAACACGATTTGCATAAGCAGATTATGGGAGACGTTATGTAATTACTTGGAGAATACAACGAATCCTTTGTACTTTAGTTTCTACACTGAGTAAAATATTAACATATATTTTGTTTATATTTTTATTTTGTTATGTATCACTATACCCGGCATTCAGGAGGACATAGGTGCAATTCCCGGTAAGATTTCGGATTTCCATTGTTTTCCAAAATTACTACAGTCATTTCTTGGGAAAGTTCCTAAAAATACAATGGCCGATTTCCTTTTCGTTTCTTGTCTACAGTATTCTTCTGATTCTGAAGACTATTATCTAGATAAAAAGTAAAATTCTAAAATCCTAGTGGAATTTTACCGTATTTTCAATTGCTTATAACAATACTTTTTTTTAATTAGTACCAGACAGCACAAAAGTACGCTATATGAGAATGAACGGAGGTTCACGATGTCTCTTTTGTATATATGCTACAATTCTTTAAAATTAAACCTGTACCAGGAAAGTAGAACTATATTGTGTCCAAGAAAGAGGTGATTTTAATGCTGATTAGTACTTTTGTACCCAAATACTTCAGAGAATGAAGCTTTTAAGGGCCGAAATTTTGTTAGATCACATATAAAGCGACTTGAATCTAAAATGAATTACCTTTATTTCTGCGTTGCAGTATTTACG